>CABHPP010126714.1:0-62965 GCA_902168425.1 Peromyscus attwateri | reverse complement strand
CCCCCCCCCCCCCCCCGATTCTTTTTATCAGGATTCTGTAAGAACTCAAAATTCCTCCCCTGGCTGAAAAGAAGATGCCTAGGGTTGTGACCTCGGCTGGAACATAGGATTTGAAAGTGTTTCCTTACAGCCTTTAGCCCCAGGAAAATGTAGAATTTGGTAAACAGAGGATCAATACTTATAAGTGATTAGTTACGTGCTACATTGGTTTCCTCATGTGTTTGTACTAAGAACTTGGCACTTAAACTAGTAATTGGGTAGACATCAGTTCTGCTTTATGTGTTTTGTTGAGTAATTGACATTACTTTGTAGTTTTTATGTCGAAGGATAAAGTTTTTGACAGTGATTGTAAATAATATTACAGTGCTTTAAAAGTTCACAGAATCTTTTCAGTTTACTAGGGAATTGCCTGTGCCATTTCGTAGTTGAAAAGGTTTTGCTTCTGGTGTCAGACATCTGAAGTTCTTAAAAGAAAATGGATATACTAGATTTATAAATGCCATTTCAGATGTTTAAGGGAAATTAAATCCATAAGTGGCACTGATTACTGAAGGGAGTTTAGTGTCCAACTTAGGTGAATTGAACCTTAATCAAAGGCCCCTTGAAAGTAAATTAAAAGTTTAAATTTAGAAGTAGGACACCAAGATTTGCAATTTTATGGGGGAAATGGATTTTTATGTATTTATTCCTTTTCTAAAGGAAGGTTAATTGAAAACCGTGAGTAAGTTCTGCTTTGAAGCAAAGCAACCCTAGGATCTCCAAACACAGGTCACAGGACTCGCCCCTGGCTGCAGTGGCCTTGAACGTGGATCTGTGGTGGGTGAGGTTGGTCCTGGCAGACTGCATGGCCAAAGCAGATTCTAGAGACAGTACATGGCCTCACATGACAAGATGAGGTCTCAGTCGTCATTCATGAGCTGCTGTCCTCGGAAGCCCGGCAGATTGACTTCAGACCTTGGTTGTGTGGGAGTGTAGAGGAAAGGTTGGGGGCCACCAACTCAGCAGGGTCTTTGTGTCAACTATGAACTGGCGATAACAACTTCTGAGTTCTGTGGTTATTGGGAGATTTAGAATTAGGTACCTACTACATTGTCACCCAGTGCAAGCTCAGGTGACAAAAGTGGCATTTTGTTGAAGGAGAGGCTTGAGTTTATCAAATGTTACTGGACTGGACATTGTTAATATATATAATGGAGTTTTTTGTCTGAATCTGTCAAATGTTAATGGACTAGACATCGTTAATGTAATCTTGACTGTGTATATTGTATATACTTATTGGATATAATTTTTCTTGTATTAGTTATAAGCTTTTTTTAAAATTTTAGACAAAAGAGAGGAAATGTGGTGATATTGTGTTCCCCAAAATATTGTGTACCCTAATAAATAAATAAATAATAAATAAATAAATAGGGAATGTCTGGGCCAGATCATGGGATTGAGGCCTAAAACCCAGAGTAGTTTATTTTTATTCGTTTGCTTGCAGAACATTTACAAGAGCCCAAGAGACTTACTATTATTCCCCACCTTTACAGAAAAAGAAACTGCGGTTTAGGGGGCTGTGATAGCTTTTCCAGCTCGAACTGGAGTATGTATCTGCTGAGTGCGATGCAAGACTGGAGGACACAAGCCCACGCTCTCACCCACCTGCCCACGCTCTCGCCCACCTGCCCACGCTCTCACCCACCTGCCCACGCTCTCACCCACCTACTCTGGTCACTGTCTGCAGCAGCTGCTGCAGGGAAGGCAGCACCTTTGACCACAGAGTTGCTGTCTGACTCCTGTACCCCGTCAGTTGACTGCATTCTTTTTTACACTGTGTACACAGTAAAAGTAGCAGATAAATATAGTAATGGACTGAGCTTCCTTCTTGAAAAAAAAGTGTGTGTCTGGATGTAGCTGAGAGGAGATTTTATACACACACACACACACACACACACACACACACACACACACACCACATACCACATGTACTCAGGTGCTCAAGAACAAGAAGAGTTCTTCCATGCTGAGTCTCTCTCCAGTCCCAGGGCTTTCTTTTGTTGTAATGTGATTGAGTGAATTAATAAGTTCACTAAACAGTTGGCCATTTTCTTCGTCTCTTTACCCATTGCTTAGATAAGATACCCAAAAGGGTTTATTTTTGCTCTCAGTTCCCGGTTGCAGTCCTTCATAGTAGGGAGTTGAAGGGAGCTGGAGTGTGGCATTTAAGAGCAGGAAGCACCACACTTTGTCTGCTTACACCACCAGGAGCTCATTCCTTGGGAATGGTGCCAGTGGGCAGGCTTTCTCATTCCAATGTAATAAAGATAATCGGCCACAGACATGCCCACAGGCAAACCGGACCTGAACAAGCCCTCACCATCATTCTCTCAGGTCATTCTAGATGTGTCAAGTTGACAGTTAAAAGTAACCAGTACAGCCGTGTAGATAGTAAAGGAAATAGGCTGCCCTTGAATTGTTCATATTTGGGGATTCCATGCTCGAGGGTTGGGTGCAGCCTTGTGTGGGGCTCAAAATGAGAGAGATTTTGTGGTTGATATTATTGATCCGTATGTTGTCATCTTCTTTTCCTTTAGTTTGTCTCCAGAGTAATAGTTTGCATCTTGGCATCCTCATACATGTACTGCATTCTAGTTTTTAATGCCCCCACCCTCAAACAGTCTCTTAGCACATATATCCCAGTACTCACTTGTTTCCCCTTGACATTCCTCTAACCCTCCTCCTTCCTCTCTTGTTAATCTCTTTCTACTTTCTTGTCCTATGTCTATCTTTATCTGTCTGTCTGTCTGTCTGTCTGCCTGTTTTCCCTCCAACTCTCCGTTTATCTGTCCAACTCTACACTGTGTTTATGAGATGAAACATACGATATTTGCTTTCTGAGTCTGACTTACTTTGCTTATAATGACCTTGTTTCATTCATTTTTCTTTTCTTGATAGCTGAACAAAATTCTATTGTGTATATTACCACATTTTCCTTATCCATTTAAGCAAATCCATCAATAAATGGGCTGAAGAACCAAATAATCTCTTCTCAAAGGAAGGAATATAAATGGCCAGTAAGGAATTGAAAGAATGTTCAACATCCTTAGCTATTGAGGGAATGTACATTAAAACTACTATGAGATTCCATCTGAGTTCATTCAGTATGGTTGTTGTTGAGAAAAGGAGCAAATGCAGGTGCAGATGTGAGGGAAGAGGATGGGAATATAAACTGGTATAGCTATTATAGAGTACGGAAATTCTACCATTTGACCCAGCTATACTACCGAAGGGCTCTAAGTCAACACACCACAGAGATACTTGCACATCCATGCTTATTGCTGCAGTATGCACAATGGCATATCTTTTCTCCATTGTTCCATTGTTCTGAAGAAGTGTCCTCTGTTCAGGAATTTACAGTTCCCTGGTCTTTTGTATGTTACAGTATTTCTTAGAGTTTTGATGTCCTGATCTCAAGGAACAGTATCTACTACAGAGAATTGATGTGGAGTCCTGAGAACAGCTCTTTTTTTTTTTTTTTTTTTTTTTTATATATATTTTTGGCCACTTTTTTTTTTTTTAAGATTTATTTATTATGTATAGTGTTCTGTCTGCATATACATCTGCAGGCCAGAAGAGGGCACCAGATCTCATTACGGATGGTTGTGAGCAACCATGTGGTTGCTGGGAATTGAACTCAGGACCTCTAGCAGAACAGCCAGTGCTCTTAACCTCTGAGCCATCTCTCCAGCCCGAGAACAGCTCTTGATAAGTGGTCAGTCAGTGTTGATTGTGTGGTGTGACATGTAATAAGCCAGCCATGCTGACACAAAAGGACAGATACCCAGCTTCACTAACTTGGCTGTACTAAATGCCAGCAAGTGTCAGCATCTAGTTCGCTGCCCTGCCCATCCATGGTCCTTTCCCTTCAGGCCACTACAGGCCTGGAGACCTCCCAGAACTAGTGTTGTTGGAAGAAATTCTGCACTGATGCAAGCTTCAACCTGCTCATGAGAGCCATAGTGGAAAAGTTCCAGATGGAATGGAGGGATGAGTTCTCTGCCAGCACACATGGCACATGGGCCAAGGCCATTGGTGCTAGATGATGGCCATAGGTACCAGAATGGAAACTAACAAGAGGAATGAGACACACAGGCCTGAAATTAAGCAGAGTATCCAGCATAAATGGAAACCTACTCTGTGTTTGTGACAGGAGAATCTTGTCTCCATCCAGAGGTAGGAAAGGGTTAGTCTACTTGGTTGATAGTGTTAGGCAGTACAGAATGTCTGACATTCAGGCTGCTCTTGGAGGCAGCTCTGTTCCCAACTTTATGAGACTGCATATGCTTATCAGCCCTGATTTTCTGTCAATTTTGAATGACAGAAGGAAATACAGCACATAGGTATCCTACATATTCTTAACACTTGCAAAAATATTATTACATAATCTAATTGTAGATTGATTTATTATAAAAATTTCTAGTGGATGGTATGTTCATCGTCATTACTATCATCTGTCATTTACATAATATGAAAGATAAGCCAGAGTCACTATAAACATTGTGGGAAATACTGCTCATGCATTCCCCCACATATAATTACTTATAGAACCTCTGGTTATAAGTGCCATATGGATCAACTTCATTTTGTAGATTCTAAAGTCCAGACTCAGATTCCTGGCCAGAGTCACTCAGCTGCTTCCTAAGCTGATCCAACGCTCTCGGTCCCATGGCCAAGAACATTTGCATTGCACTCTGTCCTTTCCAGGCCATTTCTACCCAGAAGGGCCATAAGAGGGATGTAGGTGAACACAGTAGACAGTTTAGGACTTCTGCTTGGTACTTCGGCTGTTGATGTTGGACACCATCTCAAGAGGGCATGCTACTCCTTTTTGTCAGGCATACGGAGTCAGATGGCTTCAGGCAAGGTGCTCACAAAGGCACAGCCTCACATTACCTACATGAGAAGGATCAGCTGATTTTTATCAGTGTAGATACATGTTACCTAGACAAAGGACTGGCCTTGGCCTTGAACCGGTAGGCTAGCTGCAAAGCAGTAACATTTTATTCTTGTTTCTGCTTTCCTCCACACTTCCTGTGACATGAAGGGTGGTACTAAGCCCAGGATGGCTGGATGATGTCTCTCTACTTCTCAGGTCCCAGATTTGATCGAGTGGATAATTGTTAAATTACCATTCCTCCTTTATTTATGAATCTGCAGCAGATATTCACTGTGTGGTGGTGGTGGTGGTGTGGGGGTAGGGTGCGGTGCGTGTGTAACAGCTACCTTCTGCCACTAACTAGAGCTAACACTTATCTTCGGTATACATATGTGCACATATGTATCTGTGTTTGATGATCTATGGCTGGGACAATAGCACGCCTTTTCTTCTCTCCAGCTTTCATTTAAATCTGAAAAGCTTTTTCTCTGATTTTAAATAGTCATTAGAATGCAGGTCATATCAAAACTGTAAAGAAAAAGTAAAAATGACTTGAACACCAGGTACCTGCTGCTGCTGTGTGCTTTCTGTCATTTGAGCTTTCTGCCTTATTTACAACAGTTTTTTCTAAAGTTTGTGAGACAGTAATGCAGTCTAGTTTGTAATGCAAATATTCTTTGACTTTTATCTTCTAAATACTGTCTGGTAGTTTTCTTTCAGAAATCCTGTAGGTTATGGAAAGTCTGGAGTCCTGAGTTAGCTTAGGCTTCAGGCAGGTGACAGTGACATTGAGGGCACAGAAGAACTTTTGCATACAGTCATTTCATCACCCGTCACATAGGCATCAGGCCATAGCTGTAGGCGTTGTTCCAACTTTTCTGAACAAGTGTCCCCAGGAGAATTCCTTCCTCATTCAAAGTGGAATAGCATGTGCGAATACCTGGGTAGATAAGACTGAAGGAAACACTTAGAGCAGCTCTCAGTGACAGATTCCAGCAAGTTTGCAGATCACTGCCAGAAACGGTCACATGTAAAGCAGTTGATTCCCCCATATTGTAAACATAGTATGTGTTCATAGTTCTCTCTCTCTCCCTCTCTCTTTCTCTCTCTTCCCCTCCCTCCCTCCCTCCTTCCCTCCCTTCCTCCCTTCCTCCCTCCTTTCCTTCCTTTCTGTGTTTCTGTACTTCTTGAAGTGGTGTTTTGTCTGTCATTGACTGTGACTGACTTAAGTTTCAAGCAGGATTCTGTTTAGAAGTCGTGTCAAGGAGGCACCCCTGTGTTCATGAGTTCCTATTAGGTGCCTACGCATAGGTCAGTCATTAGGCATTCAGTTTTGTACCAAGGTGAAGGTTTTGATGTTTTCACAACAGCACAGCTCAAGAAGAGGGTTAAGATTCCTGGCACTGTCAATGCTGTTGTTCACTCCCTCCCTCCCCATTTGCTCTCATATCTCCTCCCTTCTTCCCTCCCATTTCCTTCTCTCCTTCAAGACAAAATCTCATGTAGTCCACCCTGATCTGGAATTTACTCTAAGGCCAAAGATGACTTTGAACTCTGCTGCGGGCCGCAGGAATATATCATAAGAACTCAGCTGGTTATGGCAAAGTTACTACCTGGAGGGATCAAGGATTTCCTCCAGAGGAAGCCAAATTCTAAGGAGCTTTTGGTGTTACTTGGCTTGTTATATATGAACTGTCTTCTGTTATGAAAATCATGTGTGCCTTCATAGTTTTCCCAATTGACTTTTTACTAAGAAAGGCTAACAATGTGGACTGATCACTCTCTGGACATACACACTCAAGGTATTTGGAGAACAGCCTCAGGAAAGGCTTTCTCTGGAGTCAGATATCTCCCTTAGCCACTTTCAAGGACTAGCAGTTATAACAGTCCACATGAAAGTCTCCTGATTTAAGGTAAATTCCACAAGGAGACACCACCTAGGTCAGGTGGACGTTAAGTAATAGCTTTATACAATTCAGCTCGGACCCTCCTTTCTTACAGCCTTACTAACTTTATAGACCTTTAACTCCTTAACTAACCACTTCTAGAAATATTTAGATAACCCTCTGCACTGATAGCTATGCTCAGCCAGAACCCCAGTTCAAGCCTCCCTGTAATTATCATCATTGGCAGTATCCGGCCAGGTCCATCCCCAGTTGGAGGAAAGTACCTTAGCAGAGATACCTCTGTACTCTCTAGAACAGACTTAAGCATCCAGGCTATCTGTTTGAGAAGGCCTGGCAGATGTGCCAATTAAGCTTTACTTCCTCATTTCCCAAACCTTACCTCTAGTTCCAGATCTCCCTTTAACTATCACCAGAGGCATCTAGCTATACACAGGTTGCCTAGCGACTGAGCACACTTTGCCCCACCCTGCAGAAAAATGGCAGATAGCTTGGACAAATAGGAGCCACAGGAAAAAAGAAGACAGTTTTATTTTCTCCCATTGACCTAACAACTTATAGATTCTTAACATTTTCTACTAATCACGTTTAAGACTATAGTTGAGCACATAAGATTCCCTCTTCTTAGATATTACTCATATTTAGCCTTCAGTTAATTCATTTCCCCATTGGTCACTTCCCTTTGGGGTTGCAAATGATAATTAACGGTTATTGCCTCTCAATGTGATTCTTATCACCCCTCTGTTCGACCCTGGAAGCCTGGCTTTATATACCAGGACTTCCAGGGCACGAGGTCGGAGAAGAGAAAAGAGAATGGAAGAACTAGACGGGTAAGAACTTGAGAGGAACAAACTGAGATGGGGAAGAACTAGATTGAAGGGCTAGAGGAGAGTACTAGAGGAATGAGATGGAAGATGAGGAAGAGCCAGATGGGGAAGTACTAGCTGGGTAAGAACAAGCTGAAAAGGACCTAGATGAGGTAGAATTAAGATGAGAGAATTAAGATAAAACTTAGATAAGTATAGAGAGAAATCAGGCAAGAAAGGAGCTAGGCATGAGAACAGAACTAAAGCTGTGTACATAGGATGTTATGCCAGAGGAATTAAAGCAAGTGGACTATAGAGCTCGGTGTGCTGAGATTCTATTTCCCGAAAATAGTCCTCGCCATTAGTAGTTCTCTCTCCTGAGCCCCTGGGATGTATAATATTAAGGCTGGTCCCGTTAATATTATACAAGAGAACTCCTGATCTTCTTGCCTCCAACTCCCAAGTGCTTAGATTATATGAACTACTGAGCAAGACTGCCACTGCTATTCGTTTTATATATTTAAAAATTTTAAGTTTATTATTATTGTGTTAGGGAGCACATGTGAATGTCAGAGGACAACATTGTGGAGTTCTCTCCTTCTACCTTTACATGGATTCCACGGGACCAAATTCAAGTCTACAGGCTTTTGTGGCAAGTTCCTTTACACACTAGCCCCCTTTTAAAATACTTGATCCTAAGGCTGCCTTCATGATGAGTTCTTAGGAATAGTAATACCCTTCTTGGTAAGGGCGTAGGCTCACAGCATGGCATTGAATGGTAACACTTCAGATTGGTAAGGGCGTAGGCTCACAGCATGGCATTGAATAGTAACACCTCAGAACTGGAAGTTGCATTTAAATTTTTTATTTAAATTTGTATTTAAATGTCACCGCTCTTCAAAGAGAAACTAAGCAGATATTGAACTTTGATAACTAATGTCTTGTTGAAGGGTTTAAGGGCAACTGTCCTAATTTTTTAGTTTAGTTAAAAAGATGTATGAGAAAAAACATGCCATTAGAGATGGAGAGATGTGTCCTGAAGCAAATAGTGTGGAAGTGGACCACTGTGGAACCTCCCTGGTGAGGATGTAGATATTCTCGCAGTAGCAGTTCAGCCTTCTGTGTGATTAGAAATTTGGAATGAAATGTTGTCGGGGTCAGGGTGGAGTCCCTATCATGAGATTCTGTGGGAGTGGGTTCAGGCACAATCTGAATGGTCTTTGTTATGTAGAGATTATCCACTGCTGGTTAGCTGCATGACTCTGGGAAACTCAACTTCAGTTGGGCTGTTTTAGGAGTTAAATGGAGACACTGAATGTATTTAATACAAATTTTATTCCTGGGATCCCTAATAATGCTATTGGTGCTAAGTTGAAAAGGGATAGACCTGTGATCTTTAATATTGTCAACTTGACAAGTTCTAGAATCACCTAGGAGACACAAACTTCTGGGATGTCTGTGGCACAATTACATGGACTGAGTAAAAAGGAGGAAGCTAGCTGAGTACCAGCAATCATCTCTGCTTATTGACTGTGGTTGCAGTGTGAGCAGCTGTCTCCCAATCCTGCCATATACCTCCCTCACCACGATGGACTGTAGCCTCAAATTGTGAGCTGAAATAAACGCTTGTATTATTAGGTGTTTCGTTGCAGCAACTAGAAAGTGACTAATGCATCTGTGATTGTGATACCACAGTGCATAGAACATGGTGTTCGTGAATGAATGGCCTTAGAAGGCCCATTCCAGGCCAGACACCTTCTTTGGTCATTTTTGGGGGCTGGTAAGGCAATCTTCCCCTGCTTGATGCTGTGTGGACGGCTAAGTTAGAGACTCTACACTGGAGATGTGAGGCAAGAACTATGCAGAGCAGGAGAGTGGCTTCATTAGGTGAGGCTTAGGCCTCTCCTCCCCAGCCCATATCTGTAGACCCTGCTGGTGTGGCATCACTGAAGGGCTTTCAATGGGGAGGTGGCATCTGTTTCATAAGACTTGGCTGTGTCCTGAAGTCAGTGCTAATTTTTAAACAGCCGTTTGTATAAGTTGAGCTCTTTATAGAAGAATGGGGCATCCCCTTTGGAGGGCTGTCTGTAGCTTTTGGACAGGTATCCTGGGAAACTCTTGTAGGGCATGCATCATGCAGACTGTCCCAAATCATGCTGGGAGACAAAGAGAAAGAGCTTGGAAGAGGCTGTAGATGGGATTAAGGATATCAGCACTGGGACAAGAGTTGTCAGTTGCTGTTGTGGGAGGGTGACTTTGGGTAGGGCCTGTTTTTAGTCTTACTTTTCTTCTTTTAAATGTACCTAAAATATGATGGAAATGCTTTAGGTGTTAATGCTTTTTATCTTCCATGAGTGCTCCTGGTCCCTGCCGAGGTCTTGAATGTCACACAGTCATGTTTTCTACTGATGTATGTCATGAGATGCTTGATCTCTTCTGTAATTTGTATAAGATTCAGGTTTCTTCTGAAGAGCTAATGCTCTCTCTTCAAGCATCTTCATGCTTTGTGTGGGGAAGTTTGGTGGCCCCAAGTCTGTAGCCCGGCATTGTTACATAGTCTCAGATAAACCTTGGGTGGGTCAGTGAGGTCACAGGGATCTGGGACTTCATGGTAGGAGATTATATCCTTAAACTTTCCTCTCGAAATAACATTGTTTGGTTTACTTTTAACAAACCTGAGATTACTAGTATTAATCTATATAAAGGAACAAGATTTTATCTTTTCTAGGCTTGTAAGATATGACACTGAATGGAGTCTTTTTAGGGGTGATTTTTATTTAGTGTTACATTTTTTTATTATCAGCAAGGTATTAATGGTTATGCAAGCAATGAATAATGTCAGAGCTAAGTGCAGAAGAGTAGATGAGCTTACCACAATAATTTGGAGAGGTCTATAGCATAGTAAAAAATACATATGTATATTAAACTATATCAGCATGAGAAAACAATGATTTAAGAAACCAATTTCAGGAGCTTTGTAGGGACCAAAATGAAAATTATTTCCTTGAAAACATAAGCATGTTTTGTGTTAGCATATTACGACCTTCTTTATGATCAATAAGTTGCTCAAACCAGTTTTATCATGCCCTCCTCCCATAACATCTGAGTGAAGTTTTTTATAATGTCTAATAAATTGGTTATCACACCCAGTATAAAATTTTAGATTTAAAAGTTACATAAAAGTCCTATTATTAATAAAAAGTATTTCTAAAAGTTCACCCCGAACAGCTTCCTATTTGAATCTCACAATCCCTATCCTAGAAATGAAGTCAGGGAACCACAGAGATAGCTGCATGCCCATGTTTGTCCTGGCACTAATCATAGCAGCCAAGCTACAGGGCAGACCAGGTGCCATCTGTCAAATGGATAAAGAACGTGTATTGTGCATGTATTTAACCATAAAGAAGAACAAAATCATTTAATTTCTGGGAAGATGGCTAAAATGGAGGTGATTGTGTTAGACCAAATGAGGCTAGAAATGGAGATGATTGTGTTAGACCAAATGAGGCAGGCTTAGAAAGACAGGCGCCGTATGTTTTCTATCGTAAGTGGAATCTGTGGGGAAGAAGATAATGTGGAAGTAGAAGGGAAGAGGAAGGGGATGGAGGAATAGGAGTAAAGGGAGTGAACATAATCAAAATGCATCACACATCTGCACTATCACGGTGAAGCCTGTTGCTTTGTATTATGTATCCACTAACAACTGTACATTTACAGCTGTAACAAAACCTGCCTTACAGACCATCCTGTTTCTATCTTTTACTTATAGTTAAACTTGCTATTTCAGTAATGTGTGGTTTTAAGTCTGATGGGTAGCAATTTGGTGGGAGGCCAAGGATCCAGTCTCACTCAGTCAAGTGGTGTGGACAGTGTTGAAGTGGTTGATTCTAGAATCTATTGGCTCAATGTTGATGGCCTGTGTCAGGCATAATTAAAGTTAGAATAAGGATGCCATTGGGCATACAGAAAGAGTCATCACAGTGTCTTGTTCTTCACATGACCTACTTAAAAGCATTTTTATTGTAGTTGTGAGCTTTGTCTCATGAACATTATTTTGTATAAATATGTTTTCAGAATGTCACCTCTGATGTACAAAGTGAACCATTTTTATAAAACTTGCCTAGTAAAAACATGTCTTATTTATTTGAGTGTGTTTTTCTTAATGATTTTTAACTTTTTTCATTTCTACTTAACAGTGCTTCCAAGAGCATTCATTGTCCAGAATGAAACTTGGGAGACTGTAAACTTGGTACAAAACTGTATTATAATTAGAATAACACTTGCAGTCAAGAAGAAGGTAACATTTGCAGCCAGCAGAGTAAAGCAACACTATAGGATGAGCCTTCCTAAGAAACTCCACATAATGTTCTCTAAGGTTATAGGGTAGTTTAGAATTTTATATCTATCTGTAGGTTTAGGAACTATCTCTGATATGGCTTTGTTCCATTTAAATATAAGAACTATAATAAAGTGGTTTCTGTCAAACAGCTTTTCATGATCAGACACTCACCAGTAAAGGAATAAAATACAGTGAGCACATGAAATTTAGGAACAAGAAATGGCACAATTACACCAAGTGCAGTCTATGGCTATTCATGTGTGTATGTGATCTGTTTCTATAGACAGTCCACCATGCTTCCCCACTCCTGGCTTGTTATGCTATGGTTAAATAAAATTACTTCGATAACTTGAGCTGTATGGGTGAGCTATTCTCTAATTCTGGTTGATGCGGGGCAAGAGATCATATTCAGAAAAGCCAGATTTGTGTGAACTTTTAGTTTTGGGAAATCAGATCTTTAAATGAAATGAAAACAGTGACATTAGGTGGAATGAACTTGGTACATACTGAAGGAAGAAACTGGTAACCTTCAAGTAGAATTTGTGCCCTTTTCATACATTTAAGTAAGTACTAGTTGAATTAGACCACTTCTTGAGTCTATGTCAAGAAGGGAAACTTCTGCACACTTAGACTTAGCACTTAGTCCTTTCTTAAATTTTTTTATTTTTTGTTTTTTTTTGTAGTTTTTCAAGACAGGGTTTCTCTGTGTAGCCCTGGCTGTCCTGGAACTCACAGAGATCCTCTTGCCTCTGCCTCCCAAGTGCTGGGATTAAAAGCATGTGCCACCACTGCCTGGCCGCTCTTAGTTATTTTACTGAGCTCATTTTAGAACTGGAGTACAAGTTGCAGGAGATAACGGTGTGAATAGCCCCCCCCCCCCTTTCCCCTTTTCTTTTTGCACTGACTTGGGGGGCTGTATGACACAGTGGCAGAACACATCCTTAGCATGGGCAAGGCTAAATCCCTGGGTTCAGTCCCCAGCACCACAAACAAAACAAACATGGCTTCAGTCACTAAAATGGTTGCTTGGCTTACCACCATGGAGGCCCAGAATCCTTTGACATGAGGGCAGATAGTGACAGGTTCATTGACAAATTACATTAAGGCTGCAGCCTTTTCTGGATCTTAGTGGTTGGTGACCTGAAGTGGTTTAATCAGCCTTTGGGGTGTCACATACCAGGGACCAGTTGTGGGTGTTGCCGGGCTTTCCAGTTGTGCAGATGATAATCTGGGTGGGGAAGCATTTCTCTCCTGGGAGACAAAGGCATGGTAGATGATGATGAAAGCAGAATGCCCCAAGTCTCTTCAAGAATTTGAAGTGACTGTAATTAAACCTTTGAGTCAACAGCAAAAAGTACTTTTCCCACTTGAGGTCTTCAGAAGACGAATAGGAAACGTCTTTCTCTATACCATCTTTTGGGCAATCACTGAGAATAATCATTGGTAGCCATCATACTTTGTTTTATGAATGCATCAGCCATTGAGATCAGCATTGCAGCTGCTGTATTGTGTTTCTTCTTCATACTGCTGTAGCCCTGTGTGCCCTTTTCTGATGACCTCTTTTCAGGCAGGCATCTTCTTTCACCTGTTTGTGTCTCTCTACAGGAGTTTTGTTTGCTTGTTGTCTGATAGCACTGAGGGTGGGACCCAGGCTTGCTCACGTGCTGAGCCAATAGACCCTAAGTTGGGCGTGTTAGTTCAGGTTTCTTTCACTCCAGTATCGTTGCACATGCACGTGTTGCTGTTACACACAGTAGCCTGAATGGACAGTGAGTTCATTTGTCTTGGTTACTTTTCTGGTGAGTTCTGATAGTGAACAGTGAGCATAGCGTGTTTTCACCCACCTTGGCGGGTGGCAGCTCGTTCTAAGTCAGGTTTGGCTGATGGTGGGATGGTTCTTGTTGAGGGCAGAAGCAAGAGTCACAGGTGGGGAGGGCTGTGTTCTAAGAAAGTGCCACGCTTGCTTCTGAAAAGGTGCTGAGCCTTGGCCATGGGAGGATAAGCTCATAGGAGCGATGGGGAGTCCAGCCGTGGAAGCCACCAACATGCCTTCCAGCTGCAGCCTCGGCATGGGCTGACTGGTCACTGTCTGGCCCTGTGTCTTCAGAGTGTGCAGTCTTTTTACAGCTCCCATGGTAAAACCCTTGTGGTCTTTCGCCTTCAACCTTTGCCTGGCTGAGCAACAATGGCGGTGACAATGAGTCTCCAAGCTGAAGTAGCCAACAACTTACAGATAGAGCTCAGCGTGAATCGTGGCATATTTTTACGTTTTTATCCATTTATTTTGTGCATGTGACTGGAGCAGAGGTTGATGCCAGGTGTCTTCCTCAGTCACTCTCCATCTTATTTTTTGAGACAGGTCTCAGTGAGCCTGGCGTTCACTGATGCAGCAAGGCTGGCCAGCTGCTGCACTCCAGGGACTTTCCTGTCTTTCTTCCCCAGCACTGGTTACAGGCCTGTGCTGTTGCACCTGGCGTGTATGGGTGCTGGCGATCAGAACCTGGGTCCTCGTGCTTACAGAGCAAATGCTTTACCTACTGAGCCACCTCTCTCCCAGCTCTGTCTCTGCTAATCCTTGAAACAATCCTCAGGATTGTTTGATGTGGTAAACTGAGTCCCAGAGCCCTGTGGTTAACACTGCCTAGTTCAGTGAAAAAGACTGGCAGGCCTAGAATCAAGATTCCAAACCTCAGGTGCTGAACCCAAAAACCATGGCAGCCTAATGGAAATGATTTAGTTCTCCAACTTAAATAAAGACAGCACACAAACACAACACGAGCTGTGGCCTGAGATGTGTGCTGGGTGGTTTTGAAACACATTCGATTTGGAGCATGCCCCTCCCCACCAAATAGGGAAAGGGAACTCCTGCTTGCTAAAGGCCCCATTCACCACTCTGTGACCTCTCACCCCACTTCTCCGCCAGGCCTGTAGACATGTTTGAGTTTATAACTCTGGTCTAAAAGGTCAGAAACAGAGAGTTTATTCTTTCTTTGTGTGATCTGAGAAACAAATATTCCCAAACCCCTTTCCCCCCCAGGAGATTTTTTTCATTTTGCCCACATATATATAAAACAAAAAAATATTGCTTGCTTTTAGTTTTAATTCATTTCCTTCTTTCTTGGCTATCCCTGTCAATATATAGAACAACTGCTCAGAAAGCTATTGGTTTCCAAGAATACAGTTATTAAAGGCAGCCTTGTGTCTTGTCTGTACGCCCTTTCTGTACCTGCCCAGTCCAGTCTTCCTCTGACATCTCAAAGGCTGACAGGCAGTCAGATCCTCTGCCACATGGGAGTGTCATTACACAGTAAAATTCATACTGCCTCCCTGGCTTTATTTAGTGTCTTATAGCACACTCAGAAGAGCAAGGGAACATTAGCTTGGCTTTTCCCGTATGTGTGAATACCAGATGCTTACACTGCTGGGTGTATTTGACTGTCCTCAGTAAACAAGCTACTTCTCCTCCTCCTCCTCCTCCTCCTCCTCCTCCTTCCTCTTCTTTATTTATAATTTTTGAAGTTCCTTATTGTCTTTATTTTCAAAGTTGATTTAGGAGTGCTTTTACTAAGTCCAAGTGGAAGTCCTATACCATTATTATTTTTGTTTTTCCTGCCCCTTTAAAGAGGAGATGAAGAGCCGGGCAGTGGTAGAAAAAACAAAAGAAAGACAAAAAAAATAATTAAAAAAAGGCAAGCAAAAAGAGAAAAAAGAAGATGAAGAAAAGAAAGAATTTAAAACAACCGCAACCGCTATCTGGATTTTTCTTTTTCAGATGCAAAAGAAATTGTTTTAAAAGCCCAGATCTTAGCAGGAGGAAGAGGAAAAGGAGTCTTCAATAGCGGTTTGAAAGGAGGTGTTCATTTAACAAAAGAGTAAGTCTGGAGGGTTCGGGGCCCATCCTGTCCATGACAGAAAGGGTTCTTGAGCAGGAGGGCTGGGGCAGGGTAGGTTCCAGTATAGAGAGGAGTAAGTGAAGGCATTGGCAGGGCTCTGGCTGTGCCCCAGGGCTTCCTTCTTCCATTAGAGGGCTTTGTGTCCCTCACTGAGGAAGACTGTACTTGCTCTCTCCCAGACAATCTGAGCTACATCCTAAGAGTTTGAAATAAAATCACTTGTAACCGAGATACCATTTCCATCATGTCATTCCCATGAAGAATGTTCAGTGGTTCCCTGTGACCAGTGGCGTCTTTGTGTGTGGCCTCTGGTAGTCCATGCCTGCCTTTATCTGAGCATCTTCCTACATCCTGCCCCAGCTCCAAGCCTTGACTCTCTTCCCATAACAGTCTTTTCATTGATTGTGGTCCTTGTTTTCCCTCATTGTTTACTGTTTCCCAGATCACCCACTATCAGTGTTCCATTCACCTTCTAACTAAATCTGTTACACATCTAGTATTGTTTCTTTACACATATCTTTAGGGGGGAAGGTAGCAGAGTTCAGCATCCCTTCACTCATTCCTTTGTTTGTATTTGGCTCTTGGAGTCTTAGTGACAGCACTAGACGCACAGAATGTAATGGAAAGACATGCATTCTGTGGATAATGTGAATGTGAAGATGTCAGCTAGAGGTGGACCCTGGGCAGTGTGGCTATGAGGAGGTTGGGAGGCTGAGGTAGTCTTAGGCAATATGAATGTGTGTGGAGATAGGGTGGT
Source organism: Peromyscus attwateri (assembly GCA_902168425.1). Lineage (NCBI taxonomy): Eukaryota > Metazoa > Chordata > Mammalia > Rodentia > Cricetidae > Peromyscus > Peromyscus attwateri. The sequence goes on along the minus strand of CABHPP010126714.1, from coordinate 46,348 downwards.
GAAGTAGCCCTGGGTTGTGTAGATGTGAGGAGATGGGGTGGTGGAGGTAACCCTGGAGACTGTGGACCCTGCTGTATAGTGATTTGCAATATAGCCTGATTGTCTTTGTCATTCTCTCCTTCCTGTCTTTCTTAGCCCTAAAGTGGTGGGACAGCTGGCTCAGCAGATGATTGGTTATAATCTAGCCACGAAGCAAACTCCAAAAGAAGGTGTGAAAGTTAACAAGGTAATAAGAATGCTCTTGGTCATTTTGTGTATACTTAAAACAAAAGAACAGAGAGCTAGACTTGGCGCTGACAGATCTAATGAGTCACTGTTCTTTGGCAGTGTGCTGTTTTTGTTTAGGGAGTGCTGTGTCTTTGAAGAAAGACCCAAAGGGCTGTGGACATTGGCATTCACCAAAAGCCAGTGAGGTGAATGACCAAAGCAGCAGTTTTCCATTCAAAGCACAGATCCAGTCTGCTTGAAGCTGACAAGGCTTGGCAGGGCAGCCTTGTACTCAGTAAGCCCTTCCTGTTCCCATGCAGCCGAACATCAGTCTTTTCTGTTAGAATTGCTTGGTGCAGTGGTTTTCCTTAAGAATACCTCATGCTCTACTTTGATGTTACTACTATTTTAAGTCTCTAGCTGTGCTAAGAGTATAGTATTAGTGAAGACTGCTAGCAGTAAGTGTGTACAGCCCATGCACCCATGTGCATGCATACACATGACACATAGACATACCTACACAGAGAAAGTAAAGCTCAGACAGGAATGGCCTGCCTCTGCTGTGCAGTTATGAATGTAGGAGCCAAGTCCAGAACCTGCCTCTCCCTACTGCCCGTTTTCAGCCTCCCTACCCCTCTTCACATGTAAAGTAGCGGAAGCTGCCTGTTGTGCATACCTCAGTGCAAAAGGAAGAAGGGGCAGAGACCTGTGTTCACAATGCAAGACCTGTGCTGCAGAAGGTGAACTGATGAGCAGAGCCCCTAGGGTGTCACATGTGGCTCTGGCTGGAAAGACCCATCCATCCTAACAGTAAACTGGGCCCCACTTTTTGGCTCTGCTCTGTTGCTATAGCATCAGAGACCTCTAGCCTGTGTCATTGTGCTGTACTTGGAGTGGGGCACTGAGTGATACATTGTATTTTTAGTTTCCATAGAACTTTAGAAAAATTCTTGGTATAGCTTTAGAAAGATGTCACTGGCTTGTTCTTATTAAATCATGGTAGGGCTAATCCTGGTCAAAATAGGGGCACTGGAAAGCAGATGATCTCCTAAGGAGACATTTATGCCCTTCCCTGTGCCTCTCAGACCTCAAGAATTTGGGGTAGGGCTGGAGAGATGGCTCAGAGGTTAAGGGCACTGCTTGTTCTTCCAGAGGTCCTGAGTTCAATTCCCAGCACCCACATGGTGGCTTACAACCACCTGTAATGAGATCTGGTGCCCTCTTCTGGCCTGCAGGCATACATGCAGGCAGAACACTGTATGCATAATAAATAAATAAATCTTAAAAAAAAATTAAGAATTTGGGGTACCCTTAAGAATGATGCTGGGAGAAGGGAAAGGCTGAAGCCAGGTGCTGGCCTGGCAAGGAGCTGATCTCCCAGGAAGATTTCACATAGCCCAGAAACCTGCCAGAGCACCCTGCAGAAAGACTGAAAATAGTGCCTGGACTTGGTAGCTACTTATATCTCCTGCTCTAAACTCATGTCAGGATCCAAAAGATGAGCTTGGGGGACAGGGATCACTAGATCTGTGTTCCTCTTCCCAATGTGACACATTGAATGAATGTCCTCTACTTTTCTCTAGTGTTTGTTAAGTGGCCTGTTAATTCTCATTGCAGAGCCAAGCTTGTTAGGAAAGCTAGGACCCAGGTCTCACATAAGACAGTTCCAGTAACAGTGGGATGTTGGGATACTGATAGGTCATTAGCTCATCTACCGAAACAACAAGTCATCTCAGACTTTAAGGAGCAAGGCCAGAAGCTGACTGTGGGTCTTCCCACTTGCAGCTACCACTCAGGTGGTGCAGGGACTGTCAGAACTCACATAGACTTGTTCTTGTTTAGACTGCACCTCTACTTTATTTCCCTTTTAAATCTGATTGTGAGCCTTTACCTGCATAACTTATTCAAAGTTTGTCCACAGAAAACATAATTAGTACTTTTATTTGTAGGGAATTGTTTTATGTGGACACATGGGATTTTAGATTAGAGTGTGTTAAACTTGTAAAAAGCATATAAAAACGTCTACTCGTCAGATTTGCACTATCTTGTAATAGAATTCTACAGAAAATGGCTTGTAGCTAAGTCCCTGACATGCTGCAGATAAGCATGTTCTTGAGGATTGCGGCATCGCCACAAAACTACTAGAGTAATTTATTTTTAAGTATTTTTATTCCATAGTTCAATAACATGTAAAATTTCCAATAGAATAAAAGTCAGAAAGTAATAATTTTTCCCTCACCACCTGGAAAGAACTGTCATGTGTTGCTTCATCCCTTTCTGATATCCATGGTATGTTGTCACGTTTCTGTAGCGACATACAAGTATTGGTGCTATTGTTCTGCTTCCTTTGTTTGGGGAGCATGTTTTTCTTTTGTAGCTCAGGCTAGCCTCAAACTTGCTGTGCGACAGAAAATGACCTATACTTCTGATCCTCCAAAGCATGCTGGGCAAGTGACTGTGGAGTGCTAGACTGTTTCCCCAGTCAGGACATGTGACTCTGTCTCTTCTTTCTTGCTGAGAGCATAGTCTTCAGTCAGTGAGGGTGATTAGTATTCACTAACACCTAATGACAGACAACTGTTTGGAGTGTTTTATAGATGGTGAGGCAGTGGAGAGTCAAGGGAAGGCTGTGTCACAACTGACTGTGTCTTTCATTTTCAAGACAGGCATCTGAAGGAGTCCATAGATGGCCCCAGATAAAGTGACAGTAGGATCCCAGCTTCCCCCTTTCCAGGATATTTGGTGCCTGCCATTTCTCCCTTGAGCAGAGCTGAATCCAGGGATTAAAGTCATCACACAGTAAAGGCCTTAGACAGAGAGAGCCAGGATAAGTTACTATCATCCTAAGTTTGAGATTTGATTGTGGTACTGAGATGCCCAGGCGTCACACTTGGTTCTGAGTTTCAGGATAGCCATGAAGTTTCCTGCACGTTTTCTCTGTTGTGTTTAGTGATGTTCTAGGATTTCCTAACCCACGACTCACTGTTTTTCTTTTCTCTTTGTTTTTGTTTGTTTATTTGTTTGTTTTTTGAGACAGGGTGTCTCTCTGTGTTGCCTTAGCTGTCCTGGAACTTGCTCTATAGACCAGGCTGGGCTCGAACTCAGAGATCCACCTGCTTCTGCCTCTGCCTCCCAAGTGCTGGGATTAAAAGCATCTGTCACCACTGCCCAGCTCTCTCATGTTGCTAATAGCATGCTATGTGGGAGTGTTATTATTTAAATAAATTAATACATGGCTAAAGTCTTAGCTAACAGGAAACATTGCATACTAGTGTCTCTGTCCACAAACTGGTGTAAAAGATTACCATAACCTGGGTGAGCTGTATATAAGTGAAATTCATTTCTCACCATCTGGAGAATGGAAAGTCTAAATAAAGTCTCTGTCAGCTTTAGTGCATGGTGAGGAGAGGCTCAGATTTATGTTGTGTTCCTACATAGTTGGAAGGGTGAGGGAGCACTGAGTTACCATTTAAAAGGGCACAAACCCCATCCCTGGGTACTTCTCCCTCATGATCTGTTCACCAGTCAGAGGCCTGTCTCTAAATAGCATCTCAGTGGAGATGAGGCTATAACACATGAATGTTGAGGGGACACAAACTATTCTAGAGTATTGTAGAAATGAAACCTTTGAAATGAGCTTTTATCCCCCATTTGTCATAATTTTTTGGAGATTCATGGAGACTTATCTTTTTCATTGCTAGATAGTATTCTAAAATATACATGTTCCACAGTTTCTTAAGTCATCATCTATTGGTAGATACCTTTAAGTCATCATCTATTGGTAGATACCTTGATTGTTTTAGGTTGGGCTGATACAAATAGAGGTGTTCTGTGCATTTATAAACAGATTTTAGTGTAGATAGAATCTTTATTTGGGGGATAGATTTTGAATTATGTGATTGTATGATTGGTTGGTTTTGTTTTGTTTTATTTTAGAAACTGCCAAATATTTGGCAAATTGATGGTACTACATTGCCATCTGTAGCATACAGACAACTGGGGTTCTCCATATTCTGGCCAGCATTTGGTAGTGTTATTGCTTAAAACTTTAGCCATTTTTGTAAATGTGTAGTGCTATTTCATCCTGACTTAAAATTGCATATGCTGTGCTCCTGCATGTTAGACACCTTCTCGTTTGCATGTTTGCCCTTTGTAGGCTCTCCTTGAAGGCTGTGCTCATTGTCAGAGCACTAGGAGGGATGACCAGTCACAGTGAGGAGTCCAGCAGTCCCCTAAGGGCCTGGCATGACGAGGCTGGCAGGTTCAGCTTAGGCTTGTTGCATATGCCCTGTGTTAGCAGGTTCTGCTGCTGTCCTTCGCATACTCATTTTAGCAGAGCCTTTTGTGAAACAAAAATAGTTAGTTTTGATGAAGTCCAAACTATCATGCTCTTCTGTGGACTGGACTCCTGGTATACAGTCTAAGAACAAGGTTCTTTGTTAACTTCATAATGGTTTTTATTTTTATGTTTTGTGCGCTGGTTTTGGGTCAGTTTCTTTTGAAGGTGACAGACTAAGGCTGGTGGATTTTGTTTTGCTTTTGTTTTTCCTTGTGGGTGTTCACTTGTACCTGTACCCTTTATTGTACTACTTTTGTGCCTTTGTCAGAAATTAGCTGGCTGTGTTCCTATAGGTCTCCTGCCTCTGGTACTGAACTACTGTAATGATGTAGTAAGTTCTTAGGTTGTGGATACCGGATCTTCTCACTTTCTTATTCTTCATACAGTTTATCCTGTTCTTGTTCCTTAGCATACACTTCTTAGAATAATCTTGTCTTAGTTGATAGACAACAAATCTCCCGCTGAGCTTTCAATAGAAATTGTGTTAAACTGCTCTATTAGTTTGTTGAAAATCAGTGTTTGCTTTGTTAAACCTCAGTGTCCATAAGACAACCCTCTCTTCTGAGCTCTGCCTTGATTCTGTTCTCACAGTTACACAGAGGCTTGGGATGTGGTTTGTCTTCTAGATTAGCACCTAATGTTTCCTCCTTCCTTTCACTAGCAATTACTACTGGAACTGGACTTTTAATTTCATGTGTTCATTTAAGTTCACATGTCCAACATATTGTTGCTGATGGTATTACTTCTACTGATGTTTGGTAGATGTCTGCAGAGAAACCCTGTGGCCCAGGGGCTCTTGTGCCTGTGCTTGTGGGCCATCCTGGGTTAGCAGTTCCTCCGGCATCTGACTTACAAGGTGGAAATCAGCACCATGTGCTTTCTTAGACAGGCTTCCTAACCACGCTGCTTTCTTCTTTGTAATCTTCCATTCCTTCCTGTTTTCTCCTATGTAAATTTTTATCTGAATGCAGTGGAGGAGTCAGCAAGAAGTGTCAACTCCACATCCTCAAGGTGAAGCTACAGACTTATAAAACTTCCAATCTAGGTTTATCGTGTGTTATGCTTACACACATGCATGTATGTTGGTGTATACCAGGCATTTTTGTTTGACTCAGTGTCATTGTGTTACATGTTGCTTGGGGCCAGAATAGGGTGTAATGCTGTACTGCTCATGGCATCCATGATCAGTGTCATCAGTAACAGTTACAACTCTGTAGGAGATAAACAATTAGATAATTTCCTAGTAATCTTAACTCTCTGCAGTTATGAATAGTGTCACATTGGTATTCATCTCAGACTTCGAGTTTGAGTAGCAGGATATGTGGGTGGGGAGGAGGAGAGATAATGCTGGTCAAATAGGATAAAGACATTTTGAAATCCAGGGGATCCCACAAGATAATCTGTGTGGAACTCAAATGAAGCTCTTTTGAAATTCATCTCCCTGAGCTTCCCCCAGGATGAGTGCTATGGAGTCCATCAAATTTCTCTGTAACAATCCCTAAATACTTCAGCATCCTGGGCCACACGTGGTTTCATAACACAAGAAACCATCGTTTCCTGGTTTTTTTTTTTTTTTTAAAGAAGTGAGACATTATTTCTACCAAGTAGGGCTGTTGGAGAAAGCAGCTAGTCTTTACAAACTGATGTATGATGGAATGCACAGCACATCAGTTAGTGTTTCAAAAGATGAAGAGTAAGGCTCTTGAATGACACTTATCCTGAGAATTAGAATGTTGCTTTGCTTCTAAGAACACTGGCAATCACTGAGTATCTTACTAGACTAACTCTTTTTTAGACTATGTGTCAAAAGCAAGGGATGGAGAGAGGGCCCGGTGAGTGAGATTGCGTGCTCATGTAAGCATGAGGACTTGTTCAAATCTCTACACCCGTGTGAGAAAGCCATGCCTGTTTGTAATCTCTACATTAGAGTAGTTGAGGACAAGTTGCTAGAGCTTACTGACACCCAACCTAGTTCCACACTCAGCTAGACACCCTGTCTCCAGGAAGTAAGTCCAAGAGTGGTAGAACAGAGCACATGGTATCCTCTTTGACCTCTGCAAGCATATGCGTGTGCGCGTGCGCACACACACACACACACACACACACACACACACGGACAGTTATACTACTGCACCTAAAATTTCAGAAATCCTACCTTCATCTGTATTTTGTCCCTACCAAATTTCTTAAAACATCTCTCTATCCTTCTAGAGAAATCTTTAGAAGACATAATTGTTTTAATTTCTTAAAGTGTATTGATGTTTATAAAGGTGAATTTCATATTATTTCTGAAAGCTGCACATTGTCATGATGTTGAGAAGGAAACACTAGAATTAAATGCTTCAGTTTGCAGTGGTCAGCCCCTTCTTATGAAGTGAATCGGGCAATTGATGGTTCTCGGCATCCCGAAGGCCAGGAGGAGAGCTGTGGACAGGTGGTTAGACTTTTTGTCATTTAAAGAACAAGCAACTTGAAATCAGGCTGGGTCTGTGATAGTCCTGACAATAGCAGCATCCAAGAGATGGCTCTTTTGTGGGAATTAGGAAAAGATGCCAGATCTTGGGAGTTGTATGAAGGGCCTCATGTATTGAGTATGTGCTATACCACTGAGCCACATTTCTTGTCCTAATATTTTGTTTTTAATTGGTGGTAAATTCAATAAAAGCTTGAAAAGGAGTTTCATATCTTTCCATTAGAGCTTTTAAAGTTTATATTACATTAATAAAACTTTTTAGGGCCATCTGGGTAGCTAAAATATAATGCCTTTCAGTATATAACTTTAAAAATGAAACCTGGTACTAAACTACTTTTAGGAAAGGTGGTATGATTTTGTTTTTTAAGATTATTTTCAAGTCTATTATTGATGATTTATGTGCGTGTTTATGCTCTTCAAAACTTCAGCCAAGACATTTCCACCCTTCCTGTTGGATTTCTTTAAGTTGAGACAACTTTCTCAAGTGCAATTTGACAGTACTAATTGAAATCTTAAATATTTTATACTTTTACAGGGAATAAAACAAATGAGCAGAGATACATATACAAAAGTAATGACTAGGGCAGCATTTCAGCTGTGAAAATTGTCCATGTAAATGCCACATGCATATGGATAAATAAATATTAACATGTAAGTGTTGTATAGTCAAGGTGGAAAGAGAAAACTCTTAGAAAAGCATCCACGTTGTAGGGTCAAAAAGTTTTAAAACAGAGCAGGGTCTATAGCTTACTTGATAGAATGCTTGCCTAGTATGCGTAGAGCTCTGGGTTCGATCCCCAGCACTGCTTAAGCCTGTCAAATGCCTATAATCTCAGTCCTTGAGAACTAGGTCATCCTTGGTTTTGTAGTGAGTTCCAGGCCAGGTCTCAAAAATAAAAAAAATTCAGAAACAAAAGCAAGGCATTCTAATGTGCATGATGTGATTCCATGTGAGAATTGATTCCATTGCTGAAGCACTTACAGATGAAAAATGAAAGGGACTTAGCTCGTAAGAGTTTTTCTCGAATTTGTTGAAACTGTTTAGAACAAAAGAATGCTTGGTGAAGAAGTGACCAGGGAATGCACTCTCTCCACTCCACTTGCCTCTGATTGGTCCTGACAAGTGATGTCATATCCTCCCAGGGGAAGGAGCACCTAATTCTAAGGGTCACAGTAGCATTTTGACAGTTGGTGTCAAGGCATCTGGATATAAGGGGGCTGTGCTGCAGGAGGCTGCATTCAATTTCCAATTTATATGCTTTGTAGTATTTTTTTAGTCATTATTATTATTATTGCTGAAGTTTGAGCCCAGGACATTATACCTGTTAAGCATGGAGTGGGTCCTCTATAACTGTTCTGTACCTTGGCTCTTGCTTTTTTTCTTTTTCTATTTTGGCACTGAGGATTGAACTCTTCATGCTAGGCCAGCACTCTACCATTGAGCACCAAGGCACCCTCCTCCTCCTTTTTTTTTCTTTTCTTTTCTTTTTTTTTAAAGCAATGGTCACAGTTAGTTGCCCAGACTAGCCTCAAAATCAAATCTGTATCCTCCTGTCTCAGCCTCCTCAGAGTTCAGATTACAGGCCTGTGCCATCAGCCCCAGTGACTGCATTATTTTAAATGAACAAATATTATGTTTATAAATAGAGAGTACAAAATGAAATAAAATAAAGAAAATTTATGAATATATACAATGTCTATATATTGTAAAAAAATCTTTTCTTTGATAGTCAAACCTGGCTTTCTACCATTATTACATCAGAGTAGAGCCAATGTAATTATATATATATATATATATATATATATATACACACACACACACAGACACACACACATACTCTTAATGTGTCCAGTTAGAACAGCTTTGTCCCTAGAGTTTTCCTCAAGTGACAGAGATTCACTGGAAAGAAAAACGAAGATGAGAGTGGGAAGGCTTCCTGAGGCAAGCCAGATCCCCGTCACTTGAGCACTTCAACCAGATCAGTTAAGGAGGTGACAGGAGGCCCCGTGCACCTATGTAGAAGCCTCAGACCTCTGGACACTGACTCACTGCATGTCAGGAGCCTGGAAACGATGCTGTTTGCCTTCTGTGGGTAGAGACATGGATTTCCAAGCTCACATCTGTTTGATGGCAACTTAGCTGGACTTTTCATTTATGCACTAGGTAATGGTTGCTGAAGCCCTGGACATTTCTCGAGAAACCTACTTGGCCATTCTGATGGACCGGTCCTACAATGGTCCCGTGATAGTGGGCAGCCCCCAGGGGGGCGTTGATATTGAAGAAGTGGCAGCTAACAATCCAGAACTCATCTTTAAGGTATGTTTGATTGGCTGGTCTTGTTAACTGCGTGTCGGGGTAGTAACTGCTCAGCATCTAATGAGGAGCCTGAGGCAGGGAGCAGTGGACGTGTGGCTGCGCTGTGAGGTGAAGATGATGAGTCTAGCTGGAAACTGTTTGGGAGTCCCGCAGAATTGAAGTGTTCAGTATTCAAAGGACTTTTTCTTTATCCCTGACCCCTCTCTTTCTTCTCTTTCCTCCCTGCTTTGTCTTTCTACATCATTTCTTTCTGTCCAGCCTGACCCAAGAATTAACAACAGAACACTGCTGTGTCCATGTCTGCCAAGTTGGCTCTCTGCCTTTGTCCAGACACTATCTTTTTTTTTTTAGTGTCATAGTAGTTGCTTTTTTTCTTATTAAGAAATTTTCTATTCCCTTTACATACCAACCACAGTTCCCCCTCTGCTCCCTCCTCCCACTCCCTAGCCTTTTCCCCCAGTCCATCCCCCATTCCTACCTCCTCCAAGGCAAGAACTGCCATGGAGAGTCAACAGAGCCTGGCACACTCAGCTGAGGCAGGTTCAAGCCCCTCCCCCTGTACCAAGGCTGCAGACACTATCTCTTATATAACTGGATGTGGGTGAGTCTCTGTTTTAAGAAAATTTTTTCATTCATTTTACACACCAAAGATCACCCCTCTTCCCTCCTCCCCCCCCCCCCCCCCAGCCTCCCCATCCCAACCCACCTCCCATTCCCCCTACAAGGAGGCAAGGCCTCCCATGGCTAAGCACATACAGAAGAGGCAAGTCCATGCCTTTTCCCCTGCAAGGTTGAATGAGGTGTCCCATCATAGGTAGTGGGCTCCAAAGAGCCCGCTCATGCACCAGGGATGGATTCTGATCCTACTGCCAGGGGGAGAGTCTCTGTATTAGTTTCTTTTCTTGCTGAGAAAAAAAAAATCTTGACAAAGTAACTTAAGGGATGGTTTATTGTGGCCTGTAGTTTGAGGATGCAGTCAACCATGGTGGGGTAGGCAGCAGGAGTGGGGGCAGCTGGGCACATGGCATCCACAGTCAGGAAGCAGAGGGAGATGATGCTGGTGCTCAGCTCACAGTCTTCTCTTCTACCTCTCTAAGACTCTGACCCATGAAATGATACCATTCACACTCAGGGTGGGTCTTTGCTCCTCAATATATTTAGCCTAGGCATGCCCTCACAAGCATGCCCAGAGACTTACCTCTTCTGTAATCTTGAGCCTATCAAGTTGACAGTGCATACTAAACTTTACAGACTGTCCAGGGAAAAACAGGCATGCAGAGGTCCATATCCTTAAAATCATCACACTAAGATTGGTTTCAGAGAGATCTGGAGTCAGATCCAAAGAGGTGGTGGGTCTATCACAAACTTTAAGCTTCAGTTTTTAAAGTAAGTAATGATGATGTAGTGGTTTCTACCCCAGCATCACGAGGATTAAGTGGATTAATAGGAAGAAATGCTCAGGTGCCATTCTTATCAGCTGAGCATTTAGAACCATGAGCCTAGTTTTTAATGTGGGTTCCTAATGTCTGATTCCATTAAAATTTTCTACAAGAAATATTATTTCCTTTAAAAATTGTTTTGTTTCACCTTAAGTAGGGGAAGAATCCTATTTTCTGAATCTGCTTTTCTATATACTGTACCAACACTTCAGTGATTGTTTTAAAAATATTCTCATCAGTGTTACATAGATAGATTAACTGCTTTGCAAGTTTAATTGAAGCTTTATACATGGTCTTACTCATAATGTCTAGCCATTTTCAAAATTAACATTATCTAAAACAATCCCATTTGCTAACATAATGCATGAACTAATGCACATGAACAGCATTCATTGTTTTTGACAGAACAGCTCTTTGTAGAGTGAAGGTATTATTAATAATTTTCATATGAATAAAGTACTCAAGTCATAAGATAATATTTAACCTGTGTATGACAACTCCAAACTTAATAGCAATATTAGACAGCAAAGCCTTTCTTTGGGTGCCTTCCAAAAGATGTCACAAAAATTAACTGACTAAATATTCATCAGTGCCATCTGTGTAGTAATTAAAAGTGAAAACTGGCATCAGATCATCTTGTCAGCATGCCACCTTGAAGAATTATATAGTTTTTGGAAGGGCTGTTTCATAGATGGCCTGCTAATTAAAACGTAGCCTATAGGCAGCCGCAGTAGCCCTGCTCAGAGCTTTATGGAAGGATGCCACACTTTAATTACTCATTTGCCAGTAAATACTAAACGTTTGCTTTGAGGTTTAAATCTTCATACTTGACTTCTGAATTTTGTTCATTTGATATATTTCTACTAGGAGCAGATTGACATTTTTGAAGGGATAAAGGACAGCCAGGCCCAGCGGATGGCAGAAAATCTAGGCTTTCTTGGGCCTTTGAAACACCAGGTACAGAGCTGTTTAGTGACAGCGTGTTTGCCTTGTTTTAGAAAATATTGCAGGAACTTGTTTAATTGCTGCTGATGCTTGTGACTGACAGAAAACAAGATGATTGTGTCTGAATCTTTCCCCAAATTGTTTATGGTCAAGAAAATATTTCCTGCCATTCTAAGAGGTGATGTTTATGATGTATGTATATATATCTGATAGAGATGGGTGTGTATGTATATATATGATAGAAATGTATATGTATGTATGTTTGCATGTGGTAGAGGTATATATATGATAGAGATGTATGTATGTATCTATATGTGATAGAGTTGTGTGTGTGTGTGAATGATAGTATGCGCTTGTAATTTTATGATGTGTGTATATATGGGTGTGTGTATATAATGTGTGTTCATGCATACATATGTATGTTAAAAGATATGTATGAACACATATATATGAGGGTGTGTGTGTATATGTGTCTGTGTGCTGCAGGTTTATAATGTGTATGTATAGACCTATATATTTATAGATGATTGTATATGTGTATACAAATTTATGATGCAGATTTGTTATGCAAATTTATGATAATTATATAAACAGATGTATATGTATGTGATAAAGGTTTGTGTGTATTTTGCAAGTAGGTACATAAACTTCATGCTGTTTGGAGATTTCTCGTTACCGTGATTTTGAGACAGGGTCTCATGTATCTCAGGCTGGTCTTGAATTTATGAGCCTCTTGGTTTCACCTCATGAGCCCTGGGATTACAGGCATATACCAGCACACTTGGTAGATGTGATGCTGGGAATCTAACTAGAGGCTTTGTGCAGGCAAAAATTCTGATCACTAAACTATGGCTCCAGACCTTTAATTTTTAAATTTTAAAAACTTTGAAATTTTTCTTAAGCATTGCTTGTGCTGCTTGGCATATACAAGTTCATTTTGTTAGAAATTTATTTCCAGTATCTATACAATGGGAATAATGACTACTAGCTGAGAAGTATATAGCAGGGATTCAGTTCAGTGCTGTGTGAGAATAGTTGTTGACAGTACTCCATTAAAGATGAATTCCTCTGCTGGGGTTGTAGCTCAGTGTAGAATGCTTGCCTTGCTCACATAAGACCCTGGATTTACTCCTCAGCCCCTCAACCAAGAAAGATTCTCATGTATTTATTAAAAATGCGTATTACTTGAATTGCTATGGGTAATTGAAATGAATATTGATGGCATGAAGGCAATGTTTCACTCAGAACAATTAAAAATATAACCAACTTAGTAGTCATATCTTTTGACTTTGAGGACAGAAAATGGTACTCCAAGCTTTTGGGGGACAGAATCTGTCATGAACATCCAGTTCTGCCTTTGGTCTGACCCATGGCACAGGCAAGCTTCATCCCACAGCTAAATCAGAAGATCTTTTCTGCCTGTTTTCCTGCCCTTTCCCTCTTTAACCCGGAGAGGCTTCCTTAGTAACTCTGTGTGCATTCACTGGCCTGGAGCTGCCCAATGACTATACAGTAAGTTCTCACAGTACCTATGGAGGATTGCCATCGGTATTCCCGAGAATACAGAAATCTAATTCATCTCCAAGTTCCTTTTAGAAAATGGCACAGTGTTTGCTTGTATGTAACTGACACACATTCTCACCCAGGTATCTTATACCCCCTACAAATATCAGTGCTCTGTAAACAGTTGTTATATTTTATTGCTGGGGGAATAATGGCAAGAAAAAGGGCCTAGGTGTTCAGGGAAGATTTAATATTCATTTAGAATAATTTTTTAGTATTTTCTTTGTTTGTTTGTGTGTTTGTATGTATATGTGTGTGGGAATGCATGTGCCATGGTGCTCATGATCAGAGGACAACTTGCTGAAGTCGTTTCTCTTTCCACCATGTGGGTTCTGGATTGAGGTCAAGTCACCCGGTTTGGCAGGAAGGACCTTTGCCACTGTGTCGTCTCACCAGCCCTGCATCAGTAGTTCTACCTGTGGTTAGTTGGACCTTTGACATGAGACCTACAGCTCCTATTTAGCTTGGGAACAGTTTTTATTTTTTATTTTTTCACTGATTTCTTTCGACTCTTAGATTTTAATGCTGTCTCTGGAAGTGTGGTAGTGGCAGTAAGTCAGTCAGAGAAGGATAAAGTGGAACAAGACTTCAGAAGTGTTTAAGGAAGGGGAGAAGCACTCATTAGAAAATGGGGGTAAAGACTATTGAAAAGGAAAGGATTCACCATGATGGTAGAAGACAACAGGCCCTCCTGGACTAAGTCCCAGGAAGAGACAAAACAGCCAGCATTCAGCAGACAACTAGAGGAAAGAATTGTCCTTTCCGACACTGGCAGAGAGGTGCTCTAGAGGCAGTCTGTTCAAAGGAAGATGCTGGGGCAATCTTGGGCTCTGTGCTGTAGTGGTTAGTTTCATGTTGTGAGAATGAGGTTGCTGGCTGCATTTGCCAGTTTACAAGATATATTTAAAGGCTACTCATATAGAGATGTTGATCCCTGAAAGCCAGTCTCTTACGAAGTCATGATGTTACAGTTATTTGGTCCCTCATTTGTTTCCAAGTGTATTCAGTCACCTGTGCATGTACTCTGCCTGCACATGTGCCTTTCTTCCGATTTTTTATAGTCTCCTTCGCTAGATCCCAATCCCCATCACAGCAGGCACATGTGCCTTTCTTCCATTTTTCTATAGTCTCCGCTAGATCCTAATCCCCATCACAGCAGGTACATGGCTCACTGCTGTGCTGTCACGGCTCATGCACAGTACACCACATATGTATGTTATGTGCTCCCGAGGCATTTGGCATCAGAAAGGTTAAATGAAATCAGATGTCTAGGCTGTCTACATTGACTGCTTCTAGGATATCAACAATAGGTGTCAGAATGTGGGAGTAGAATAAACCTAGAGTGGTAAAAGCTGTCCACCCATTGTTGGAACACTCAGCTTATGAGCACAGTAGAGAGCTCTACAGATGATAACAATATTAAATAATATTAAATATATCCTAAGACACCTTTGCCACCTCCATATGTATAGAACAATTAAGGGTTATTTATAGCTCTCAAATGGCATAGTTATGTTTCCCCAGTGCCCCAAACACTTTCGGAATGTGCTATGCAGAGAAGGAAAGGTGAATATGCAGCTTCTTGGGGTTACCGAGGAGCCAAGTTGCCAAGGAAAGGAAAGAAAGAATAAAAACTTTAAGACAGGGTCGTATGTGTCGCTGGCAGGCTGGCATCTTCACAGGTTTGACTATTTGCTCACTGAGCAAACACTAATTACACGTTGCTTTTCGAGGCTGTGTTCCAAGTACTGAAAGATAGTCATTGTTCTCTGGGGACTCATGGCCTAGTTGAGGTCATTCTGTAGGCCCAGAATACATGCATTGGGGAAGGAGGAAGAGGGAAGAGAGAGGGACAATGAGAAGGAATGAGGTGTGGATGGCTTGGAATTTATTGAGGGGTACCCAGTTTGTTTGCACAGTAGGAAGGATGGATGGCCCATGAGCTCAGTGTAGATGTTTGTATCATGTGTAAAAACAGGAGTTTCTGATTCAGGATGCTGCCGTAAGGCATGAGGATTGGTGCAGGGTGCCATACGCAGAGGAGGCCTGTGAGAAAGCAAACATTGAAACAGTCTTAGGTCACTGGTCCTGTCATGAAGAGATGATCCGAAGCTGAGGGACTGCATGTACATCTGGCAGTGGTTGCCTTGGTAAAATCTGAATTCTGTATATTTTACCACAGTGTTTTGAAATGGTTGCATTAAATCTTATTTACGTACCTAAAGTTATTTCTATTGGGTACTTTGTTCTTATTGATGAATTACTCATTAAATCACTTATTAAGTGTTATCTAGGTAGTGGCTGCAGAAATGGATGGCACAGGGTCTAGGTAAGTAGGGCTCTCCCACATACACACATACAGCTATACCACAACTGTCTAGTGACCATTCAAAAGCCAGACATGGAGTCACATGTATATATTCCCAACTACCTGAGAGGCTGAGTCACAGTACCCTGAGATCATTTATGGATACAAGACCAACTCCATCAATATAATAGGATCTAACCTCAAAAACAAAGCCCAAACCCCAAAAGATACTCATTTGCCATATCTTGCACAGTTTGGTCCTAGACACTCAGACACACATGAAAAAACAGTTTTGGGTGGGCTGAGCTTTGCTCTGATAGAAGACACCAACCAAGCAAAAACCCTACAACAAGCCAGAAACTCACCCGTTGATTTTATAACAGCCTCTGTTATATGAGGCCACTGTAGGGACCACACTCTGGCTGTAAACATCCCTGAGGAAGCTGTGATGCTGGAGAAGGTGTGCTGATGCTCTGTGTACACACTGGCAACATTAGCTCATGGACCAAAGCGCATGGGTCTGAAGCCCTGCGGTCCTTGACATGGCTCTGCCATGGCCTTGGGGCTTCCTTGGGTCTCCACAGTCCGTAATTTGTGGTTGACTGGCTTTGTCATTTAATATAGTTTAGTGGGCTTTAAAAAGTGTCAACATTGAAACTAGGAAACAATAAAGTAAACAAAAAAAAATTGTGAGAGATCTTTTAGACTGTTTCCAAAATGAGATTGGCCTTTGAAAGTCTGTCAAAAAGCCAGAAGCCATGAGACATGAGTGATGTGATTGACCTTAGATTCCCATGTGGCAGGAGTAACACAAACATGGCTGAAAGATGAATGTTAAAGGAGAAACACATTTGCAATTTGTATGGGATAAAGAGCAAATCTCAACAGGTAAATATACAAAATCCATAGAAAAGAAAATACAAACGTATCTTAGGAGCTAGAATGATGCTCAGACTCATTCACAATATGAGATTTTCGTTAACACTACATTCACAATACCTGCTCTCACTTGCCATGTCAGCACTGCGTCAGCACTGCATCAGCATGATGCGAAAGCTGAATGGTGGTGAGTGGAAAGTCTTTCTGGACTGGCTTGTGGGAGTTTAGGGTAGTTCCTGGAGCACTTTAATAGAATCATTCAGATTTAAAATGCTTTCAGGGCTGCGGGGAGATTTTAGTGCTTTAGCAAGCACAAGGCCCTGAGTTCAATCCCAATGCTGGGAACATAGACACAGGCAGATCTGTGGATCTCGCTGACTACTCAGCCTAGACAACTTGATGAGTCTCCAGGCCAGCGCGAGATCCTGTCTCAAAAAAACTCCAAATGCATAGTTTAGAGGAACAATACCCAAGGAATCCACATGCCAATCATGCATAACACCTCAGTCACATACACACATTTGCATACAGCCACAAACCCACAAACACATACGCATAATCATACACATATACAATAAACAATAAATGAAATGTTTCCATCCATTCTGCCACTGCTGTGGGGACTTACCCTATAAAACGTAGTCATATGTATTACAGAGTCAAGAAAGATGATATTTTAACTAAGTGAAGCTATTAGAAACAATCCATATGGTCATTGTTTAAGTGATGAATGTAATGAATGGTAGTATAGCCACACAATAAAATATGATCTGACAATTAAAAGAATGTCCTATTTATCCTGGCAGTGAAGGTTTCTATTAATAAGGATAGAGGCATTTGTTGTTTTGTAAAGATGGGAAGTGTGCATCTTAGCATGTGCATAGAGTGTATCTCAGACAAAACAGAAGCTGTTGGTGTCTGCCTCAGAAGATCTGCAAAGCTGTGGTTGGGAAATAGAATCATGAGAAACCCTGACATACTGAGGAGCTTTATAAAATTTATATCTGTTACCTACTCATAAAATATTTCATAGTGAAAAGATTCTGTCTTGGTCTAGTATGATAGCAAATGCTGGCAACCCTACTGCCTAGGGTGGGTGAAGCCGAGGGGCCATTAGTTTGAGTTTGTATAGCAAGTTGAGAGTCTGGGAAACATCTTGTATCCCTTACTGAAAAACAAACAAACAAACAAACAAAAAACCAAAACAAAACCTTTTAGCCTTACACATTGGATGCATTCATATATTTATGTACCTCAGATTTCAACCAGGATTTAAGAAAATTTTCACAAAGGCCTGAAATAAGATTCAGATAGTATGAGATTTACAGAAATGCTTTCATCAAACGTGGGCTAGCTTTCAATATTGACCCTAGTATGAATTTACATTTAGGGATTTCATTCATAGGTACTGTAAGAGCTGGGAAAGTTAAGACTGAAGGAGTAGAAGGGCCCCTTCCTTCTACCCTGTTCTTCCCATGACCTCGATCCCTTGACAGGACAGAGCTGCTCACGAGCTGGCCCAGCAACCTGGAAACAAGCCCTACAGGTGTCAGATGCACAGGGGCAGGGCCACATGGCTCTGATGGTAGTACATACTGCTGGACTGGCTTGGTGGACATGCAGTGGCAATGGGAAGTAAAACAGCCAAGGATGAGTGCCACCCTGTATGCAACCAGAGTTGCATAGGCTTACCCTATTTGTTATAAGTGTGGACTGTCCCGGAGGTATGGTGACTCCCACATGTGCTCCCCCAAGCTCCACCACATGCTATAAATCAGCCTGCCCTGATGTGAGCAGTGAGGACCTGTGAGCTGAAAAGAACAAGTTGGTGAAGCGAAGCCATGGTGACATTAGAGGGACTGCATACGCATGCTCTCCGTGGTCTTTGCCTCTGGGACCCTCTGCGTCAAGTGGGAACTGCATGGTTCTGTGGCTGCTCTCTCTGTTTGAGACTTTCATCTTTCTGTCTTACAGTTTCCAGCAGACACTCAGGAATTGCTTTGCAGACTGTGGGCTTGGATTGATGAATATAATAACCATTTTATTCCAGCATAATAAGGAAAACCTTGTCATTAAAAACTCTCAAAAGCCTGTTTACCTTTTAACTTAAATGGAGCCTGTTTGTATTAGTGATTGTAGCTTATACTGCAGTCTAACGTGACTAACAGGGACATGATAATTCACAAAAGGATTAATGGCACTTTTAGGCTGCATAGAAAATATTTTGTTTTCTTAATAATGGTCTCTCTTAGTGTCTGGAGGAGAGTTGAGCAATCTCTTCTAATGAATAGCAATGGAAATTAAAATAATTATGTTTTTAAATTTTTCCCTTCAGAAAACCTAACTGAAAATAAAGACATAATTTGCTAATTTTAAGATTCTGTTAATGGAACAAAATAAACTTTTTTGTATTGCTTGGGTGTAATTCCATCTCACTTGAACACTTAGGCAGCCGACCAGATTAAAAAGCTGTATCATCTCTTCCTGAAGATTGACGCTACTCAGGTGGAAGTGAACCCCTTTGGTGAAACTCCAGAAGGACAAGGTAACAAACAGCAGAAAGTTAGAAATACAAGTGGACTTTTAAAATTATGCATATAAACTGTAAATTAGCCTGCAAAAAACTGCAACAGCAGCAGTCGTGTTGCGTTCATTTCTCTCAGTAATTTAATCTCAGCTCATTTCAAATGCTCCCATGATGGTGCTCAACATTTTAGCATTTGCTATAGGCAAATGCCAAGCCTTCCTGGGAGCTACTTCCTGCCTGGCTTTAGCCCCCTTCATTCAGTTCTTGCATTCAGACAAACACAGAGCCCGAGTTTCTCAGGAGTTGCTGCTGATAGAAGGATTTGGGTGTGGGTGTGTATCACGATACTTGGGTTTAATAACTCTGCACCTGATTTTTTCTGAACTGTTTGATGCTCTTAAATTTGCAAACTTTATAGACAGTTTAACATCATGTCCTGAATGGGACTTCTGTCATCTCCGAGAAGCCTCTGTTCTGCAGTTAAACACACTTGCTGTATTTGCTTTAGGTAAAGGAGGTATTTGGGGGAATGATTTCTCTTCTAGCAATGACTTGTACCACTGTTCACTGCTTTGTGCCTCAGCAAATATCTTCAATAGAGATGCATTCCTAGCACAGGCTTTGAACAGTGGAGCAATTTTGAGGAGTAGGGTGACAGATAGGTAGAGTAGCTCAAACCAGAGTATAAGCTGCACAAACTTTGACCTTTGCCATGCATTGTGAACACTGGCTAAATAGGGCTTTGCAGTTGAATTGGTGGAAGGGGCTGAATATAAATGTGCAGACACCACTATGGGGACCAACATGGTTTTCTTTAGAGATTTTGTAGTCAAATTCAGAAGACTTTAGAAGACTCTGTCTTTGGAACCCAGAGAGACCTCAAGACAAATTCATATTCTTCGTCCATCATATTCTGGCTAGAGCTCTGCATACCTCATTGGCTAAGCTTCAAATTTATAGAAAAAAAACTTTTATTAATCTAAGTGGTAAAAATGATATTATAGATTGGTGAGCTGGGTTATACACCCAGAGTGTGACACAAAATAGGTCCATCCCCCACATTCATAAAAGAACATTCCTCTGCTTAGCCAGTATAAGATTTTTCAGGAAAACCAGGGTCTAGCTGATGGCAAGTTCTTGTTTGAGGAAGTTGCTGAAAATATGGTATTGCATGGATAACTACAAGATTAAATCTGTACTTAAGTTGTATATGTGCAAGTTATGTTTATTTAAACTTGTTTTTTAAGATTTATTTTATATGTATGTGTGCCTGAGTGAATTTATGTGTACCACATGCCTTCAAGTGCCTCTAGAGGCTAGAAGTGCCTGTCCATTGGCTCTGCCAGAATTGGAGTTACAGGCATTTGTGAGCCACCTCATGTGGGTGCTAGGAACCATACCTGGGTTCCTAGCTGCAAGGGCAGCAAGTGTTCTTAACCACTAAGCCATCTATCCAGCTCCTCAAAATTGGTTTTTAATTGCTGTGGCTAAAAAAACCCTCAGTATTTTATATAAAGAGGAGGAAGAATAGTTGCAACTGTTTTTGAACTTATATGCCAGGCACTGTGGTAGACTTTCATAAACAACCCTGCAGAAGTAAGAGCCATTATTCTCATCTTTAAGAGGATCAGGCATTTAGCATGACTCTTCATTGGCAGCTAGGTTTGTGAGATGGGGTGGAAGCCCTTGCCCCTCAGTCCAGTGTACATGGTTGTCCTACCATGCCAGATCAATTAGAGCAAACTGCCTGTGGTTTTTGTTTGTTTGTTTTGTTGTTGTTGTCGTTTTCCTGGTTGTTCTCTTTTCAACTAGCATTTTGCTCTTATTAGAATGACCCAGAAATAGTACCACGGTTTGATTACACAAGTCACACGCATGCTCAAGAAATGAAGGAATTTACTATAAGGCTCTTAAACGTAATATATTGAGCCACACCTGGCTGTGCAGGTCAGTAATCCTAGCCACAGGAGAGTCAGGAGTTCCAGAACATCATGGGCTACAAAGCAAGACTTTGTCTTAAGAAAAGACTGAAGCAGGGAGCTGGTGAGATGGATCTGTCAGGAGAGTGCTTTTTTTGTAAGCAGAAAGATCTAATTTTTTTCCTAGAACTCACAGTAAAGAAAAAGTTGGATTTGCTGGTGTTCTTGCAATGCAGCGCTGGGGAGGCAGGAACTGGGCATCCCCGAGGCTCACTGACCTAATTGGTGAGTTCCAGGGTAGTGAGAGACTCTGGCTCCAAAAGTAAGTGGATGACACCTAGGGAATGATGCCTGAGGTTGTCTCTGACCTCTGCGTGCATGTGTGATCATGTGCGTACAGATAAACCATCATCAAGAAGAATAAAGAGAGGGAGGAAGGAAAACTTCCTATGGAGTAGGGTGACAATTTAGCTGTCATACTGTTTCATTCACCCTTGTGACCTGGCTGTAGGGGAAGGAGACTATACAAGGAACTTTTCTTGCGAGGTGTTCACATACTTTATATAAAGGCTAAAGTTCGCTTTTTAATTAATAAGAATAGAAAAAATTCATGAGTATTTTTAAGGAATCATCACAAAGCACATTCTATATGTACAGTTCATTAAAGCAGAAGTCTTACATGATATTTTTAAGACCAAAATTATCTTTAGCTATTAATTTGTTCATCGTAGCGTAAAAGTTTGGCTATTGAATTATAATCACAACTAAATGAGAGTGTTGGTTTATAACTCTAATGAGCAGTAGTCAAATTAAACCCAATTAGGAAATGGTGATTAATGACCTAATGGGTAAGTTGGGTCTTCATTGCTGTCACAGTCCCGACAGCAGTCCTCTGTGTAGGAGCTATAAATGCAGTCATTTAGATCTTAGCAATGCTGATAATATTTATAATCTAACTGCTTACATCATTTCCACGTAGGTACTAACAGAACATTTCACAGGAAAACTTTAATTATTCTTATAATCTGGAGGCTTAAGAGCTGTCTGTCACATAAACATTTTGACTTAAAAGCTAGCCATTGTGCCATTTCTTTGTAGGAGACTTTCCTATGACCCACTGCATACTAAGGAACTTTTTTTTTTTTAATTCACTTTATTGTTCATGTTCTTCCACAACATCCTATTGAGTGAAAAGTAGTGATGTCATTAACATCAAAGCTGGTGAGTCACCATTGGGAAATGTTTGACATGGAAGAATTCTGGTCTAAGAACAGTTCCTTCCAATGTGCTTAACAGTCTCGTTCAGAGGGTAATTTGACACTGAGCTTTATTGTGCTTTAGTGACTCTTTGCTAGGATTATAATGGTTCCTAGTGACCTACAAAAACCTATCAACCTTGACTTAGTTTTTGTCCACCAGCTCCTATATGGGTTACTTTTACTCACTTAACAGGGAGTTCAAGATGTGGAGCGGCATGTGCTCAGTAAAGAATGAGGCTTCTCTTATTATCCATGGACTAAATCCATTCACTCAGCTGATGGAATCAAACAGCCCTGCTTTCTCTGAATTGTTCTAACTCAGGCAGCTCTCGTGCTAGCAGCAAAAATGGTGCCCAGTGTTGACCATTCCAGCAGCCATAGAAAGCCCTTCACCTGGTTCTCATTAGCCATGTTAAGTCCCATGTCCAGCCTAGGCCAGTCATTGGTTCGTGCTCACATGGTTTAGGAGAAAGGCCATTTATTTTCTATTGAAAAATGGAATAATAAAATGAAAACACCTCTACAGGACTGACTCAGCCTTTATTGAAACAAAATTAAATTGTTGCTTCAGTAGTTAAAGAGAAGTCAACTACTTTCTTCCCTGATTTAACTGTAGTACCAAGTTAATTCAGTAAATTTGTAGCCACATGAGAACAATTTTTCTTACAGATTTATGTAACTGGCTGTCCATTTATTCTTTCATTTTTCAAAGTCACTCTGAGATTCTGCATTATGTCTTATTTCTTCTTCCCTTTCCACCATCTTTGATCACAAAAAGATGCTGTTTGGGAGGGTATTTAAACAAGTGATGAGTACCTTATCCATCCCCCAGGAGATATTGGTCAGAAAATTGTCATAACTTGGCATTGGTGCTTTTGACACCTGCTTGGTAAACGGAGGGCTGTTGCTAGCCATCCTACAGTTCATAGAATGGTCTCCCCCACTATGCCCAGAGATTTTGAATTCCTGCTACAAGTCAGCTCCATCTGGAGATGCCTCCATTCACTGAACTAAAGAAGTGAGAACCACTTAGAACAGTGACTGTGTGGCCCAGATTTCTTGAGAATTAAAGCTGGATGATCCAAAGTTAACTGGCACATCAAATTCCTTTCTTTCTACAGATTTCCCTAAATAACCACCCTGTTGCTTCATGCTAACAAGTGCCCATGTTGTTAGTGGGTGTCCTCTGTTTCTCTCATTATACACAAGGCTCTATTTTCATGATCCTTTCTGGTTCTGCACTCTCCCTCCCCATCTTGCCTCATATCTCTTTTCTCTTCCTAGCAACTGGATAAAAGTTCTAAAAAGTATACAACTCTTGGAACATCAATATTTAATGGAAAGCAGGACTTCTTTTAAAGCATCAGCATTTTAAAGCCGGCTTGGCAAGGCACATTTGAATAGCACATTATGGTTATTTATCACAAATCAAACACAGCACATTGCTTCAAGACAGATTATTTTCCAAACTAATTATGACAGTCGTACTTCCTGCTGTTTTTTTGTTCCTTTTATGTGTATGTCTCCCTTCTGAAATGCATTTTTTTCTTTTGTTTAACTCAGTGGCACGTTCTTCTGTTGAAGTTCTGGGGTCAGAGGCCTCTTACCGTCAGTCATGTTCTCCATCAAGGTGGCTGAATTAGTAGCTTGCAAAATCTCACACCACTAAACAAAACAGCACAAACACCCTATGAATATAAGTACCTTGGCTTTCTTTGATATTTGTTCAGAAGGAAAATTCATTTGTATAATCTATCAACCATGTAACAATATGTTTTTGATGGTGGAAATTGTTTTATAAATATTAATAGGTCTGTTTTTTCCTCCTACTTTGTACACAGATTGGTTTTTGTTCAAGTTGAATTTTCTATAGAATTGAGGTTTCAGTTATGTGACACTGAAATTCTTAATGTCTGAGCTAAGCTCCACACCTCTGAAAATACATTTTATCACAGTTGTTTGTTGTTGAATTAAGTGAGAAAGCTAAGGTTTGAGCAAGCAGGGCAAGTTGATTTTATTGGCCTGTTTTTGACATAGACCTGAGTCCACCTGTAACACCACAAGCAAGTACATTGGGAAGAGTGTCAGCAGGGAAATCAGCATGAAAGAGTTCATTGGTATGCAGGGGTTAATCTCTCCTCTTTGTGTAGCTTTTATTTTGTTTATTCTTTTTTCATTCTTCCTGATAGTAGAAGGACATACTTAAGCTAAGTACCTTTTTGACTACGTGAGAATATTATGAATGTGGGTGGTTACTCATCTATTGAAGCAAGATATAGATGTGCTGAGAGGTATATCTAAATAGGGATTGCTATATAGTATCAGTAAACATATGGGCGTTTGTGGATCTTGTGGTCTATACTGCAGTTACCACTTCTGCTGTTGTCCTGTAAAGAAGCCCTGGACAGTATGTAAATGTACATACAAAACAGGTGATGAGCTGGCTTGAGAGACATAATTTGCCATCCCTGATACCCATCCCCATGTGAAACTTTTCGAATCTTTAGCCACCATATGCAAAGGTATATAATTTGAGGGTCATCAAAAGCCTTACATCCTTCAGCTAAAACTTCCCTGCCATGTCAATTATGCTGTTAAAAATGCTGTTCTTTAAGCTTCTTGCTCTGAGACAGTTCTTCTTTATTCAGATGACTGCTGATCAAGTACAGCAGGTAGCCTGTACACATTTATACTCCAGTAGACATTCATTCATGTCTACTCTAAATAGAAATCTAGGGCTATTAAAAGAATGAGACAGGCTATAGTAGTTTCTAGAAATGAGAGATAGCTCTGTAAACTGAGCTACAATAATGGGAAGCATGCAGAATGTACCATGTTGGTAATCATATTCCCCTATGAGGCTGAGTGTCAGGCGTAGCTTCTCTTTCTGCCAACACAACAGAGTACCAACAACCCTGATCCTGTTTATAAACAATGGCTCTGAGCTTAAGAGAAATCATGTGACCAGAGATAGCTACTTGGTCAATGCAGTACCATATCTATGTCCTTGAAATGCATGTTACAGTCTTTCTCCTACTAAGCTCTCAGCACAGACCACTTCTGTGATCATTTCTCTGACACCAACTAGATGTCCTGTTACTCAGTTCAGTTCTGACACTGTATGCCTATACTGAGAGTCAGAGTCACATATTAAGGGTTCTGTCTCACAAGACTGATGCTCTCCATTGCTGTTAGTCACAAGTCTATTTTGGACACTTTTGACCAGCCAGCTTACTTGAGTGTTCTCACAACCTGCTCTTTAGTTCTGGTCATTTGTTACAGTGTCTCATTGCATTCTGAGAAACACTTTCCACTGTTTTCAGATACACAGGAAATTTTAAATTATTTCCAGGAAATTCCCAGGGGTGTTGTGCTCTGTATCAGGAAACAGAGCCGAAGGCCAAGTATTAGAATCAAAGATCTACCCTGTAGCTCTATTGCTTAGAAAGTTACAAGGGTTTTAGGATCTCTGTGCCAAGAATTGGATTTGAAAACTGCTATCTTTTCTATTTGAATCCTGCCCACCCCCCACTTCATTTTTTAATACTGGGTGACCACCTACATTGTAAAGCTGTTTTAAAGGCTCTGGTTCTGGGGACTTTGGGCACATGGGGTTAAGCTGAAAGACTCGTTCACTAGGACTTTTGAAGGTTATATCCACATCTGTTTTCTTGCCCATTTTGCCTGCTTCCTGATCTATTTTGGTGTGAACAGCCACTGCCACACACTCAGCCAGCACGGCCGACTTGTCAACCATACCTTACCACTAAGATGGACTGAAATCATCAGGCAGAATACAGCCTGCTTTTCTCAGGTTACTGGTGTCAGATACGTTGTCACAGTCATGTAGAAATAACTGAACAGACCAAAGTGTATGAGACAGACAGAAAAGAGAAGGACGGAGACACCAAGACTGTTAGGCTGTACATGGGTAGGCCACACTGGCCTTTATCTTGAAATCCTCCTAACTCAGTCTCCTAAGTGCTGAGTTCCCAGTGTGTACCACCAGGCCCAGCTTTGGCTATGCCTTCTTAACGAACTATTCTTACTTAACTTCACAGTTGTGCAGTATTTTTAGCTTCCCAGAGCTCTTGGATCTGCACACATTGATCTGTTCCCAGACAGGGAGCAGCTGGCCAAGGCTGCTGTGGGTTGCTCCCCTGTGGTCCCACAGCCCTCCTTTTCAAGCACTGGGTTACCTGTCGGGTTCTCAAGCTGGTCATCAAACAGCAAGCTCCTTTCTGCACTTGGTATGTGCATCATAACACAAAACCTTTTGAAAATCTGGCTTTGCAAGCATTTGTTTGGGACTGCCTTCTGAACTTTGCATACATCTCCATTAATTATCCTTTCTCTGGAGCAGCTTGTAACTGTATTCTTTGTATTAAGGGGCAGAGTTTAGCTTGGAACTATTTTGATTTACTGGTTTATTGATCTTGACCAAGAATTCTTTTATTTGCAAGTCTTCACTTAGAAAGTCAATTTGATAGTCTTTGCCCATTCATTTTGAAGGTGTCACTTACAAGTAATCTTGCCAGTGAGTAATGGAGGAGCTAAAATTACTAATAAATTAATTAGAATGTATTTATAAACCCAGTGGAAAGCCAAAAATGAAGTTGCTTTTCTATTGATTATTATACTGGTCATTAACTGCTAAGAAAGTGCCTTTACAAGGAGCACAGAGCACTGGCCGATTCCTTTGGTAATTGCAGAATTCCTTCATTACAACTACACTATTGTGGAAAGTAATTACTCATTTACTTCATGTATTCATAGTGTGGGCAGTAGCCGGAAGTTTGTGGCAAATCTAGGGACCTAAACATTTGTCACCTTCCATGTAAGATTTTCTCTTGTCAGTCAGTACTCATTTATGTAATTTTTGATCTTTTCATTTTTCTACTAAGTGTTCTTGAATATAAATAAACCAGTTCTGCACAGATCTGCTCCGAGTGTTTGAGTCATGTGCAAGAGAACCTGGGTGAAATCTCCCTGGTGCCATAAACAGCAGTTTTCTTTTTTTGGGGAAGCAAGTAGAGTTAGCTGGCCATGGCCATTGCTTTTCTGTGAAGTACTGGGAAATGATGGCTCCCATTTCAAAAGTGAAGTGCTTCTCAGCAAAGCTTGAAGAAATGGCACAACATCTGTAAATGTTTGACCAAAGACATCTGCTTTTTAATATCTCAGATGCAATTAGAGGATGTTATCATGGCATGGTGGCACAGAAAACAAGTTTCTGCTGCAAGTGAAATAATAAACATGCTTGAGTCCAGATACTGCAGATGTTGTCCTCTTTCCCAAAGCCATCCCCTAAATGTCCTGTTTGCCGTGCTTATAATCAAAGATGCTCTGTGACCCAACTCTGTCATAGAGTGAGTTTTGCTGTGCACAAGCTGTTTGTATCCAATATGGAGGCACGCCTCTAGCAAAGGATGTAGACTGTAGTGCCAGAGGTACCTGGCTTCTTGGCGTTGACAGACCTGGTAAGTCGTAAGACTTCTGCCCAAACCGAAGACATACACACAGGCCAAGGAAGTCTGTAGACTCGGGATTGCATTCCCTGTTCTTTACAAGTGAGGAAACCAAGGCCCACTATGATTTGAGGCCATCTTACCAAGGTTACAGAGTTAGTAATGTATGCTAGAAATGGTTCAAAGAACAGATTTCAAGTTTTCTCAACCCCCAAAGTTACAAGGAAAAGAAGAAAAACATCTGTGAAGGAAAGATATATGAATTTGTTTCCTGCAGTTGTCATTTCAAAATACATGTGTATGTCAAAACATCATGCTGTGTGCCTTAAATCTATTCTATTTTAATTAGTATTGAGAAGTAGAGAAATTAGGACTCAAATTATAAAGTATGTATTCCAACTCGGCATTCTCTTTCATTAGGTCCAGAAGTATTAATGAGTACTAAGAAGGGTGCTGATAAAATACAGATGTTACGTGGAATGTCAGGGGACAGAGGAAAAAAAAGAACTGGTATCATTACCGTGTTTTGTTTTTTCATAAAAGGGAAAGGCAGCCGGGCGTTGGTAGCGCACGCCTTTAATCCCAGCACTCGGGAGGCAGAGGCAGGCGGATCTCTGTGAGTTTGAGGCCAGCCTGGGCTACAAGTGAGTTCCAAGACAAGCTCTGAAGCTACACAGAGAAACCCTGTCTCAAAAAACCAAAAAAAAAAAAAAAAAAAAAAAAAAATAAATAAATAAAAGGGAAAGGCAATGCTCACCTGCCAAATACTGACTGTAAGTGATGCAGTTATAACCGTGACTCCAGGGTGCAGGAGTGCTAGCTTGTAGCTTTAAGTGGATGCTGGTGACCTTTGTTGTTGTATTGCTGAGCAGAAAGTGACGGGTATGAATTGCTGTCCTCATTGCTAATGCAAGTCCCCTCAGAACAGGGATCCTGTCCTAAAAGTTCAAAGGTCAAGAAAGCAGTGACTTCCCTGCCTATAGTGTGAGAAAATTTGAGTGTCTGCCTCCTTTGCTTCTGTGCCTGCTGGCCTAAAGAACTCAGTTTATAGACTCCCAAGACTCTCAGGTATGGCCTCCTTGTCTCTTTATTCAGTTGTCTGTTTTGATGCCAAGATAAACTTTGATGACAATGCTGAATTCCGACAAAAGGACATATTTGCTATGGACGACAAATCAGAGAATGAGCCCATTGAAAATGAAGCTGCCAGATATGATCTCAAGTACATAGGACTAGACGGGAATATTGCCTGCTTTGGTAAGTACCAACACCGAGTCTGGAATTTTATAGGATTTCTGAAATACTATTTACTGATAGCTGTTAAAATAGGTCTTCTTTTATAGTGTCAAGTGGAAGCAGAGTTTCTTCTCAAAATCCATTTTGATTGATGGTCACTGATTTAAAGCAGTTTCTCGGCTCTGGCACTGCTGAGCTTTGGGACTAGATAATCTTTTGGTTTTGGGGGTCTGACCAGGATATGAGGTTCGGTAGTGTCCCTCTCCTCTAGAGACAGCTAAAGTTGTGGAAATGAAACAAGGAAAGTGCCCAGATGTTTCCAGGTGTCTATGGTGTGCCACAACACTCCAAAAAAGACCTGCTGAGAGGCTGGAGAGATGGCCACTGGTAAGGGCCTGCTGTGCAAACATGAAGATCTGAGTTTGGATCCGTGGCACCCACTTAAAAGCCGGCTGTGATGGTATATGGTGATATCCACAGTCCTGTGGAAGTGGGAGCCTGCTGGGTTGAGGGGGCTTGCTGTCCTGCCAGTCTAGCCAAATGGTGATCTCTAGATTTAGTGAGAGACAGATCTTAAAAAAATGAAGTGGAGAAGCAGTAGAGAAGCACACCCAACACCAACCTCTGGCATACACACATCTGCACGTGTGTGCGCACACACATTCACACATGCCCATGTGTATATACATATTAAAAGAACCATTGATTTAAAGCACCTCAGCTTTGTTTAATAAAACTAGCAAGTCTCCCTATGCATTCAGCATCATATGCTAGGAACTGTGGAGAATCTGATTCTGAGACAAAAATCATGGTCTCATTTCCTTTCTGTGTCTGTGATGAAACATTATGACTAAAGAATGTTGAGGGAGGACGGAGTTTATTTAGTATACAGGCCACAGTCCATCATTGAGGGGAAAGAGGGCAGGAACTCAAGCAGGAACTTGAAGCAGAAACCATGCTTGCAGGCTCAATTGCTAGTTTAATACTTCTTATACAGCCCAGGACCACCTGCCCAGGGAATGGTGCCACCCATAGTGGGCCCTCCTAACTCATTAATGAAGGGAATCCCGCACACATGTGCCCACCAGCCAGTCTGATCTGGACAGTCTTAGTTTAGACTCCCTGCTCAGGTGACTGTAGGCTGTGTCAAGTTGACAGTTAAAGTTAACCAGGGCACAGAGGAAGGAGCAAAGGACATGAATCTAATCATTTCACTGACATTTCAGATTGAATGGTAACCAGTTGCCAAAATACTTAATTCATTATGCCATTTTATTAATCAAACAATGGGCTCCATCATAGCCATCTAATTTAGTGAAAATGGCTTATGCAGCTGAGATAAGAATGGGTCTGTGGAGGCAATACAATTTCAGTTATTGTCCACGGCTTCTAGTGCTGTGATTTATTTGCTTCCAGCTTAATTGCACACGACTGTGTTTCTGCTAGAAACAATTCGTTGCACTAGAAACTGAGGTCTTCATCTTAATGGAATTAAAATAAAAAAGATTTGTTGCTCATTAAAACAACAGCAGCATTATATTAAGAAGTGAAGAGACTTCAGCAGTTCACTGTTCAATACAACGGAAAATGGCATCCAATTACAATTGATACCTAAAGCTCCTGCTCGGTATGGGAGTGCTGTCTGAATGGTGCGGATCATTCACACCCTTCTGGCTGCCATAAGCAAAGGTGCTCACAACTTCTGTAGACATTTGGAAAGGGGGACAGTATAGGGGTGTGTTTAGAGCAAATTAAATACAGATATTTCTGTATGTGTCACACAAACTCTGATTAAAACACTTCACACTTCTTGAAGATCTTTTATTGCACACACATTCTTTTTATGATGGACAATACATGCTTTATTTGCTGAGCTTACGCTTTGGTACACATTAGCCCAACCCATAATCCAGGCCCCCACTCCCTATTTTTATTTTAGTGTCCCCCACCTTAATTAAGGTAATCACAGTTCACAGGCTTTTCTGGGACCATGCAAGGGTCAGAAAAAGTAAAGGGTACCTTACCTTGAGTGTTTTACTGACTTCACCACCCCCAGTCCTTGTTACCTGAGGACAGTAATGCTCTATAATTAAACATAAGAAGCGAAGGAAGTGCAGTTGATCAATGAGAGTTAGCTCTGGGAAACAGGAATTCAGTGCTAAACCACTACTTCAGTTCCCAAGAAAGGCCCATAACTTGTCTACTTTAATTCTAGTTTTAATACTGGCTTAGTAATTAGCATCTTGTATTAAGTTTTGTCTTTGCTTTTTAAGTGTGTGTGTGTGTGTGTGTGTGTGTGTGTGTGTGTGTGTCTGTCTGTCTGTCTGTCTGTCTGTCAAATGCTCTCTAGAGTTCAGAAGAGGGTGTTAGATCTCTGTCAAATGCTCTCTAGAGTTCAGAAGAGGGTGTTAGATCCCTTGGAGCTTCGGTTACAGGTGATTTTGAGCCTAGGTGCTGGGAACCAAATTGAGGTCCTCTGGGTAAGCAGTACATGCTCTTAACCACTGAGCCACCTCTGCAGCCCCTTGCTTTTGCTTTTTGAGACAGGGTTGTACTGTGTGCCGCCCAGGCTGTCCTGGTACTTACTTACTATGTAGTTTGGGCTGGCTTGAATTCAGGCTCGGCCTGCTTTAACTCTCTGAGTGCCAGGATTCTAGGGATGTGCCACCATGCCCCTGATTACAGAAGGAGCATCAAGGGATGCTGGGTGTAGCTGTTGTTTCTGCTTTGAGTTGCTGTTGATGAGATCATATAAAGATGCATGGCTGCAGTAGGTGAAGAAAGAGCAGAGCCCTGAGAAGTTGGGTTAGTCACAGAAGGATGCACATTCAGAGAGCATCTCCATAGGGACAAGCTCAGTGTCACTCTTGGCTCAATCCATTTGAACAGCTAGCCACGCCTCATAGCTTTTATTCTTTCTACCCATTCTACATGGAGCCTTTCCAGAATCCATAGCCAAATTGGTTCTTCCCCTTAATTGTTTCTTTTGACTTGAATTATTGATGAATTCTCTACATTTCTATTTTCTTGCTTATTCTTTGGATACACTTACCCCGAGTTTTCATTATAAATTGGTATGAGTTTATGAGTTGCATGGAATTCCAGTCAGGGCACAGATTGGCCTGGAAATGATAGCACCCTTGTTTGGCTCTGGGTGTTCACACACCATTTTTCATGCTGATTGGTTTATCCTACGTCATGTTACGTGCTATTTGCATTTCAGTGAATGGTGCTGGATTAGCCATGGCTACTTGTGACATCATTTTCCTGAATGGAGGGAAGCCAGCTAACTTCTTGGACCTCGGAGGTGGTGTAAAGGAATCCCAAGTCTATCAAGCATTCAAACTGCTCACATCTGATCCCAAGGTAACTTTTCTTTAGTAGGAATATGGCATGGGAATATGGCATAGTCTTCGTCTTCTTGAGCCTCCAGATGATGCAACTTGGCACTTGCTGCTAAGAATGAAGAAGCCAACATGTGTTTTGCAGCCTCAGGTACAAATTGTGATATCTATTTATTGCAGTACACGATAATTTGACTTTGGTTTCATTTGGTTAAAGGCTTATAAGCAGCTCCTGGGTCTCATTTCAGAAATCGTACCTACGTGGAACAGAACACAAAAGACAGTGTGTCAAGCAACGATGTGATGTTGATTGTCATGTATTTGGGTCATTGACACCAAGCCATGAGTCCTCCGTTTACATGGCTTAGGACTCAGCCTCACATTCCTTTTGTAAAGATCCTGAAGATATTACCAGAATATTAGAAATTTATAGAATTTTAGAATCATATATCACAGTATATAATGTATGGAAGAAATAATAGCCTCACTGTTTCTGCGTGTGGTTTAATCTCCATCCTTTATTATGACAGTTTGTAGCATATGGATTAAGTAGTAAATTCCTGAATGCAGTTTTCTAAATGCTGTTGTTGATTTGTGTAAGTTTTTTCTGTTTAACGTGAGTGTAGTGGACTGGACTGTATTCTGTGTGCCTAGCTGGGGGCATTGCAAGCGTTCCGTGAGTTCTTGGTCAGTTCCTTTCCTTGCTGTCATTGTCCTTACTTGGTCATCAAGGGATAACAGGCTTAGATTCCCTTCTAATGTCAGCTTTTAAAAATGTGTACGTTTCATGGTTTTCATTTAATTCTCTTAACTGGACTTGGGGCTAACTGTATGCCATAATCATTTGTATTAAACTTCATTCAAGTATGTTATCTCAATATTGTTAGCGTACTTAATAAATTTTGTTGGTTGCTAAATTGTTTGAAAACGTAAGAAATTTAGACCATCCCCCAGAAAAATCATGAATGAAAACAGAACCAGAGTTGTCTCTGCCCCCACCAAGACCTGTACTACGGCTTGCTTCATGTGGGTGCTTCTCATTAAGAAGTACACTGGCAGTAGCCGGTTTGGCTTTTTATGCAGTTCGGTTCCACGTGTGCAGTATGCTTGTCAGTATTTCTTGTGCCTTACTGTTTGCTAAGTGTGGTTTACCTTACACTTTGCTGACTCTTTTTTTTCCGGATTCACAAAACCAGTGTTAAGTTATCATTAGCTATAAGATGTCTTCAGTTCTCCAGTGTTGTCCAGGAACAGCAAAGCAATGCAATCTAAGCCACTCATCCATCAAAGGTATTTGGAAAAAGACCTGCTCATACAGCCTGTGTTGTTTAGGTTTCCTTGGTCACCAGTGGCCCTCACATCCTGTGTTGTTTTGCCCATGCCTTCATATTTCCTTCTAAGGGAAGAATCGTTTCGCCCCCTAGAGATCCCCACTTGAAGTGCTCGCTTTGGGTGCTGTAAACATGCGACACACAGTGCCGGGCTGTCTGAACGGCAATGGTTGAAATAAAACATTGATTATTAGCATCTGTGAAATTTACTTTTATTAATGATAGAAAGCCACCGAGGGTTAAATCTACACAGACAAGTATCAGGACTTTTATTTGAAACTTTTTTTTTTTTTTTTTTCTGAGACAGGGTTTCTCTGTGTAACAGTACTGGCTACCCCGGAACTCACTATGTAGACCAAGCTGGCCTTGAACTCACAGAGATCCCCCTGCCTCTGCCTCCTGAGTGCTGGGATTAAAGACATGCTCCACCACTGCCCAGCTGAAACATCTTTTCTTAGTAGCTGCTCTTGAATTTTAACTTTATAAAAGTACAGGGTGTAAGGGATTTAAAAAATGACTTGCAGAGCCATTTTTGTTTTTTGTTTAAATAGTCTCTTCAAAAAATTTGACTTCACCTTATAGAATATTTTTAAGTGCTTGGAGTATTTCGACTTTTTTGAGATTGGCTGTCATCCTGGGATGGATAAAGGGATGTGGGAATTATTTTATTTTCCTCACACTATATCAGGAAAATGAATGCATAGCTCATCTCCCAGAACATTTTCCAAACCTTGAAATTTCTAAGCTGGTTAAAAAGCCTGGAAATGTAATCAGTGATTTCAATCCTGGCTTTGGTTCATGCAAGTCAGAGAACAGTGGAACAAACAAAATACAATACAGCAAAAAAGGTGCAGATGAGTTGATTTGACTTCGCAAAGAAACAGCTTGTAGTTCTGGCAGTGATTGTTTCTAATAGAGCCCTGTCCTCCTGCTAGAATAGTGCTTCCAAGAGCCACAGCTAATTACTTCAAAGTATTGTCCCTGAAACTCAGAATTACAAATGGCTTATTAGTGTTAAACCAAACCCACAGTTTTCACACCTATGTGTTTGTTGTAACAACATAATTTATTGGTAAAGTAATAAATACAGCATCATTCAAGAAAAATATGACATATTCCCATGTTTCTATCCACAGTGTTAGCCATAGCTCTGAACTTACATTTCTTTTCCTTGCCTAGGAAGCCCAAATACTTGTTTTCATATTTCAACATAAACATCTACGTAACAAATTCATGTATTTGTTTATAGCGTATGACACAGAATTCCTCTACTAAACTGTCTAAACCAAGAATCTTCAAGATGGCTCAGTTATTCAACTGGCTTCACATGAAATTTAATCATTCAGTATTTTATTGTTCTTGTATTTTCCATCAGGGCCCAAGTGTAGAGAAAGGCTGGGATCACAGGTCTCACAGGAGTAGATATGACAGAAAGTGGAGTTTTGTTGCTATCTGTTAAGAATATGAACACATTTCAAAGAAAAGTACTATATAGAATGTTGTCCTTGGGTTTTGTTTTTATAAATTATGCTTTGGCTTGTATTTCTAATTCTTGAGTTTAGAATTCCAGATACAACATCTGGCCTATGTGAAGTGTCTGTGTTAATGAATAAAGCAAAGGCTATTGGCACAGTTTCCTCTATTGATGGCCTGCATTCACCCAGTCTGTCACCCTCGGGGGCCTTCTTCTGAGAAGCCAGAGTAGGTGAGTGGCATTGGTGAAGCACCTGGCTTGCCTGGAACGTGCTTCCTGGTTTGTTGCCAGCTTCAGAGTGCCTCTTCCAGAGCCCTTCAGCTGCCAGAAGGAAATGTGCTACAGGAAGCCGGAGCCTCCTGTGAGGAGAGCATTCCTTATGGGACTCAGCAGCCAGGCGCCAGAGGTTAACCCTGTCTTTACTGCTGTGGAAACATAGGCTTTTTTTTTCAATTTTGATGTGCTTCAGGTTCCTCTCTTTCACAAAGTGCTTACTAAAGAGAGTTGCTTAGTTGTAAGAATTGAAATATGTATATCATTCTCTTTTGAAGGGACTTTTAATTGGATGGTATCTAAAATATTTAAGGAAGGATAAGCATAACACATGCCTTGCATATGCTCCTTGGGAAGGGGCTTTCTCTAGAGCCTTCTTGTTTAACTCCACTGTGTTTCTAAATTCACCATTTTAACCTCAGCATTACTGTAACAACACAAATTTTAAATACGTAATTGGAAGAGTTACCACTAGTGGAGTAGACCCATGAAACTGCCAGCCAGCTCAAGAAGTATCCTGAGCTCTCACGTACACTACCCCCAAATCCTTCTCCTAACCTTACCTTTTCCTGAAAGGCAACCACTGCCTCCCAGTGTTCTAGTACAGGTTCGTTTAACCTGGTTTTACTTAGTGGATCGTATGCTGTGTGTTCTTGTCATCCTCCCTGTCCCTTCAGTGGTGGTACTGGCCAGTCTTTTCAGTTTCAAACTTCCTAGCAGGTGTGTGGCAGCACCCTGGTTAGTTAATAAAGTCTTGCTCTGTGACCAGTGACTTTGAACACATTTCATGTATTTGTTGGTCGTTGGAATATCTTCTAAATGTTTAAATCACCTTATCTATAAAGAAGATGTCAAAACAACACATTATTTCAGTATCATTTCTAAAGCTCAGTGGAAACTTGTGTCATCATTTTAAATGTTCAGTTCTTTGTCATTTTTTAACTTCAATTTAGACTGAATGTATATATGTAGAAATGAGAGCCATCTGAACAGGTTCATTTGTGCCCAGACTTACTGCATGTGCTGTTTTCAAACTGATGGAGTGTTTACCTCTCTAGTTGGCAGCATGAACCTAGAAGGCGGGGCCTAAAAATGAGGCAGACTAAAGTCTCATGCAGTAGCCAACTTTATTCAGAGCATCAGACAATTTATACTCTCAGGGTTAAGGAGAAACAGCTAAGTAAAATATGCAGTCACAATGGCAAGCCACAGGTGGCCAAAACATGTTTTTCCATAGAGGCATATAAAAGATAGTTAAAACATTTAATTGAATATCTTCAGCAAGCAATAATAAATTATGTGAAGTAAACTCATTCCTATCTGCTATACCTGGAAGGAGCATGAAAACAAAACCCATGTTTTAAAGAAACTGAAGTCACAAGACTTTTACCTTGTTTTCTCACAAGCACTCAGTTCGGACAGTGGAGGGTTGAAGTGATTCATTCCCCTGCAATGATTCTCTAATTGGACAACCAAGAAAGCAGTTTAATAAAAGGGAGGTTAAATTCATGTTTGAAAGAACCATCTAATACTGTTCGGTATAAAATTGAGAAGAGAGTATCTCTATGAGTCCTGTAGTATGTGCTTCAATTTCTCCAGAATTGGAGGGCAGAGAAGTAAAACCACATGCCCTTTTTCCATGTAGGTCTACCCAGATGACTTTTAGTCTAATGTTTTGGATTACTATCTGCTAAATAAAACATTTTAAAGTGCTGTACTTTTAGAGTGTATTTAAAGACAAAGTAATACTATTTTTTTCCTTAATTCGTGTTTATATCAGAGGGAGGGAGTTTATTAAAAGGTAAACTGAAGCAGATAAAATTTTAAAGGCTTTACTAGGACAAATAGCAACCCCAGATCTGGCAGTTCCAAGCTGGCTTGGTCCTAGGACTCCATGAGGTTGCTGAGGGACAGGCTTTCTGAGGGTGAACTCAGAAATGCAGCAAAGGATTGGCTGCCTATCTACAAGTAAATATTACAAGTAAACATTTACTTCCTAGGTCACAATAGACAGGTTGCCTGTCTACAAGTGAACATTTACTTCCTAGGTCACAATAGACAGATTGCCTGTCTACAAGTGAACATTTACTTCCTAGGTCACAATAGACAGATTGCCTGTCTACAAGTGAACATTTACTTCCTAGGCCACTGGAACTCTTACAGGTTTGTTTTCTTAGGTAGTACCCAGGGCAGCTGCCCCATATTCTTTTCCTTACAAGCTGTTTGAAAGTAGATTAGACTTTCACATGGACTGAGCAGATTAGAGTCTAGGTAGTCATTCTTTTTGTTGTTTTTGTTCTCTTTGTTTGGATTTTTAACATTTACACAAACTTTTTATTTCTGTGTATTCCCTGTATAAATGATGGGTTTGTAGGTGACATTCTCATGCATGCATATCCTGTGTTTTGATCTTATGCAACCCTATTGATCAGCTGCCATGCTTCCTCACATTTTCTCCTTATCTTCCCAAATAGCCCTCTGTTTGCAAGACTTTTTTTTTAAATTAGGTATGGATTCCACATATGAGAGAAGAAAATTTATTTTTCTTTCAGGGTGTGGCTTACTATGCATAACATAATCTATCCATTTCCATTTTACTGCAGACTACCTAAAATTTTGACCTTCTAGGTGGCAGAGGAAAGTATTGTTGTTTACATCATATCTTCTTACAGTCATCTGTCAGTAAACAGCTCTGCTGATTCCATGCCTTGGCCGTTTTGAATAATACTTTAGGAAGCATGAGTGTGCAAACATCTCCGTGACATGCTGAGTTAGAGTTGTTCTGGTATATAGCCAAGTGTTACTGGAAGGGTCATAAGTGGCTTTGTTTACAGTTCTCTGAGTAACCTCCCTCAGATTCCCAGAGTCAGGCAGCCATTCTGTATATGATAGTCTGCCTGAGCATTTGTTCTAAGGAAGATGGTCTTCTGTTTTTTTCAGTTTGAAGCCCATTATTTAGTCTCTTCCCTTTATACTTAGATGATCCACTTATTAAAGTATACTGTTAGGGATTAGACAGATGGCTCAGTGGTTAAAAGCACTAGCTGCTCTCCCAGATGACCTAGGTTTGATTCCAAGCACCAACATAGTGCCTCACAACTCTCTGTTAATCCTATTCCAGGGAATCTGATGCCATTTTCTGGCCTCTGTAGGTACCAGGCAATCACATTGTGCATAGACATAAGGACAAAATACCCATACACATAAAAAAAAAAGGAAGGAAGGAAGGAAGGAAGGAAGGAAGGAAGGAAGGAAGGAAGGAAGGAAGGAAAGAAAGAAAAAATAAGTGCAAGTCAATTTTCTTTTTTTTAATTAAGAAAAATTTTTTATTCATTTTACACACCAAAGATCCCCTCTTCCCTCCTCCCGCCCCCCAGCCTGCAAGTCAATTTTCATTTTTAATTGAAACATAGAAATTATATCTATTTATAGGTATGTGGCTGTTCAATGCCCACATGCAGTGTGTAATGATTAGGTCAGCGCAGAATAGCTTGTTATTATTGAATCATTCTGCATTTGTGGAAAATGGAAAACTTTCTGCCCTGGATTCCTCTTCTCGATCCCTTGCTGACACTCGTTTTTCTGTTGTCTTGAATGCCTTTATGTTTATTTTACATTTCCTTTCCTGACTGAATCAAGTTTCTGAGCAGGCCTCCCCTTCTGCAACCTGTCAGGCTCGTTCTCCTTTACCTGACGTACTTTCGGGTATGCCTGCTAGCACTGGCATTGCAGACCACTCCTAATGGGGCACTGTCTGTTTCTGTGCTCCTTGCTGGTACTCTCAGAAGTTAGGAGGCTGTGCTCTCCACCTTGCTTCTCATAATTCACATTTTAATG
The DNA here is from genome assembly GCA_902168425.1 of Peromyscus attwateri. NCBI lineage: Eukaryota > Metazoa > Chordata > Mammalia > Rodentia > Cricetidae > Peromyscus > Peromyscus attwateri. The sequence continues at coordinate 7,210 of CABHPP010126714.1, read as the reverse complement.
TACCTTATTTTCTTTTATGTTAAGTGGTTAGAGAACCCCACTGACTTAGGGATACTTTCCGAAATCTTGTCATCAGCCCCAGATGCTCAGGAATTACTCATTTTGTATGTAGAAAGCTTTAGGCTGTTACAGAGAAAATAGACCTCTAATCAAATTAAGATGTCAAGTATGTTGGAAATGTATAGTCATTAGAAGAGTTAAGGTGGGTTTTTTATTATTATTATTATTATTTTATACCACACTCCCCCTTATCCCGAGAGAACTGTTGAGTGCAACAACAATCAGATAATGCCCAGGAGTGGCGTCAAGACTGCCTGACGCTTCAGAATAGTAACAACAGTAGTGATCTCACGATGGCAGGCATCCAGAGTGTCACTGTTCTCTTGAGGTTTTGTCTAGAATCCAGAGGAGCTTGATAGATGAATCACTAAATGAGAAAAGCAGACTCAGGGACATAATTCAGAGAAACAAGGCTAAACACCTTTCGACTGAGATCTCTGGTTTTCTCAGCTGCAGGGGATAGATGTTATAATCCAGTAAGATGAGCCCCGAAGATGGGAAGCTGAGAAAACTCCACAGCCCCTTCCTGGCTTCCTCAACACTTCCCCGACACTGCCAAGGAATTTGGAAGATCATCTTGTGAATAAGCAGCATGTCTGTATGGTCCTTCCTAAGACATGTTCTAGCTCGTCAGTGTGCTGAATATTCACGTCTCTGTTTTAGGGTATCTTACACACCGCATCCCCTCTTTTATAGTTAGTAAGACGGAAGAACATAGAAAAGTATAAAAATAATATCTGGGTATGGTGGCACCCACTTGTAATCCCAGCACTTCAGAGGGAGAGGCCAGAGTATCAGAAGTTCAAGGCCAGTCTCAGCAACATAGCAAGTTCAAGGCCAACCTGGAATATAGGAGTCCCTGTCTTAAACGATCAAATACATATATACGTGTATATAGACTTTTTAAAAAATTCATAATAATTTTGATATACCTATAGTACCACAATTGACACTATTATGCAATATACTGCTTTCCACTTTTTTGATGTTTTTATTTGTCCTATAGTTGTAATATTCTTAGTAGCTAAGTGGTATCTCTGTAAATATAAAGCTTATTTAGTTTGTCTGTTAGTTGGCATTCTGGGGTCTTTGACCCTCTTTACATACATAACTTTACATACAGCTCTGATTACTGAGGAGTTCCTGTAAGGTTAAGTATCAGAATCTCTCTCTCTCTCTCTCTCTCTCTCTCTCTCTCTCTCTCTCTCTCTCTCTCTCTCTCTTCAAGGATTGTACACTTACTGTTAAATTATGTTCATCATAGCTGAGAGACTCTGGGGCCTATTACCAACAAAAGGAGGGTCCATTTTTCCTCATATTGGCCATTACTACTGTTGTTCTTAACCAAGGTAATTATTTCTCTTTTATTCAGTATTTCTGTTGCCTTCTTTGTGACCAGCTTGTTTGTGTTTCTTGTTGTTTATGCATAAAAGAGCTCATTGTTAAGTCACAGTTCTGCACAATGATTTTTAATGCAAGGGGAAGTATTGAGTTTGGTAGAATGGACCCTTGCATATATGTTGAAATCTTCCCCTCATCCTGTCTCTTGTCTTTGGACACAAAGCTTTTATTAAGGGTTTAAATTTGTTGTTTCATGAGTCAGCATAAAATATTGCGTGCAGTGTGAAGTTGAAATATGATGCTCTCCCACTCTCTCAATAAGGTGGCAAATCTCTGAATCTGACTTGAACCCATATGAGTATTGTGAATTAAAATGGCATGGCCCTCTAGCCTTCGTAATGTTCTCATTATTTCCAGGGAACCTGTTGTAACCACTGAAGGGGTCCTGTGTGGAGCAGTGTGGAGCCCCGTTCCCAGCATAGTTGTCTTCAGTGCATGTGATCCTGCATTTGGAAATTGGTCTGAATGCTAAAATTTATAAGGCTGGTAATTACTTATAATTCCAAAACACCTTCAAAATTATTACAGAAGTATATAGAGCAGTAAGAAATGCTCACTTTCCCCCAGGCTAAAGCAGACATGCCTTCGCCTTCTTGTCTTTTTTTAAATGCCATACACAATGTCCTTTTTGTAGTTGGTTTAGTGCTGTGTTCATGCTTTGTTCTCTCTTTCTGCCTGCCTACCTGTCTTCCTTCCTTCCTTCCTTCCTTCCTTCCTTCCTTCCTTCCTTCCTTCCTTCCTTCCTTCCTTCCTTCCTTCCTTCCTTCCTTCCTTGTTTTTTTGTGCTGGAGATTGAACCCAGAGTCCTGCACATACCCATAATAACTCTACAACTCTACCAGCTCCAGCTTTTTAGCTGTTTTGTCTTCATGTTTGTGTGACTATTGTTGACCTCCGCAGACGGTGTTAAAGTGGGGTGTAGAGTTCCTGTAAGCGGGATTCAGTGCTTGAATCAACAATGCGTCTGTTAATAAAAGTGTCTTTAACTAAGAACACATGTGAAACTAAGTTTGGACTGATCAGCTGACATATCTAGTGCTCTGTTTCCCATCAGAGAAGTGGGTCCGTGCTGGGGTAGACTGTGGATTATGGGAATTGTTGTGCAGTGTTTGGATAATTATGGGAAGCTCTTCAGAGAAAGTAACATCAGTTACCCACATTATCTCTTAATGAAAGGGAAGTCAGGCACCCCCTAGCCTGAGTATATTTTTACATATAAAGTTTTAGTTAGTTTAACTTAATGAGAATGATCTTCTGAATTAGGTCCCTTCACTTACGTGTTTTGAAAGTTTTTGTATACATATATAAACATCACTAGCTTTTATAAATATACATTTTCTATGAAATGTATAAAATTTAAAGAATGTCCTGACTTTATTTACCTGACCCAGCCAGTAAACAATTGGTTGAGTGGTCTTCCAGCATATTTCTCACATAGTAAGCACCCCCTCAGGTTCTTTTTAGTCTTCCTAACGGTCAACTTTTTATTAACATGAATGCATCCGGATCAGTATTGAAGGACCATTGCTATTTAGAAGATATTTAAAGAGGCTTGGTATCAGAAAGGTTCTCAAGCAGAGGGCAGTGTAGTTAGTCAAATGTAGTGCTGTAAGTAGTGCTGTTAATATGCTGTTTAAATAACAGTGGAAGTAAACATAATCAGAGATACTCTCATACATTGTGTATTGATTACCCAAATGGACTCCTGGTTAAACTTCATCATTGAGCTTGGGGTGAATGGTGGGTTATTTGGGACTGTAGTACAGTCACTGTGAATTGCCTAGATGCTGAATTACCTAAGCATTCCCGAGCCTGCTGCAGTCCCTGCCTGACTGTCTAGCTTGCCATGGTCCTTATATCTCTTCCAACCCTTCATTTTAGTGCAAAGAGGGGAGGTGGGAAGAGAAGGTCCTCGCCATTCTTCCCTGCTTTCTTGCTAGGTTTTGAAATGAGGCTTTTCCCAAAGGGCCTCATGAGAATCAGGTGGTTTCTTTATGCATTTTCACTGTTCATTCCAGATGGACTTCTAAACTAGGTATCTTTGATCTCTGTAACCCTCAGCAGGTGTCACTTTGGTGTTAATTTGTGCCGTTCTCTCTCCTTTTCCAGTGATGCTGATGACTCAGAGCCCTCTCCTCCCAGTTATCTCCTGTGCTCTCACTTGCCTTCATAGATGTTCTCAGCCTGTCCAGGAATGATCTCACTTTTCTCCCACCTGCCTTCGGGCTGCTTTTTCCTTGGCTCTGTGCTATAAAGCCCTTCCCTGAGTTTCCCTCACTTCTCTTTTGTTTTGTTCAATCATTTTTATGTTTCTTAGTATCTCTTGCTCCTGTACTCATACATGGACCATGGTAAATTCCCAAGAAGGTCTTTTCAGAACAATTTGTATTGTCAGGTCACATGTCCTTATTGCCAGATTAGCCATCGAGCTGAGTAGTGTCAGCCAGGGGGAAAAGCTTCAGAAGTTACTAAGCTGTCCCCTTCTGAAACAGTTCCATTCCCAGAAGTCAGCGCCATGTGTCTGTGAAGACTGCAGCACAACGGGACAGGCTGGTGGGGACCACAGTTCTAGAACTAGACGTATCCTAGCAGAGTTAAGGATGGGAAGATGTCTTTACAGAGGATGGGATGACCTCTAGTAGTCAGAGGCCATGGATGCCAAGTGTTCAGGAGGGACTGTGGAATCTGCAGGGCCTTCCTGGAAGAAGAGTGGGGGAAGGTGGCAGAAGACAAGCACCAAGCATGGGGAGGAATTCCAGATATGATTTAAGGGGTGATCTGAACAGGCAGCCAGTGCCATCACCTCCAGGCTGTACTGTGGGTGCAAAACTTGAAGCAAATGGAAAATTTGGTTCTAGGGAAACTGGCTCCAAAAAGAGACCAAGTAGTAAAGGGGGATCTCAGCCAGGGGTGCAAGTTGGAGACCTATGAGGTCAAGGGTCATTCCATAGTTAGAATGATTTAACTGGGTGGGGTAGATATTCCCAAGCATTTTGGAGGGCAGGTCCTTATGTTATCAGAGTTGTTAGGGCCAGAGCTTGGGCCATGGCAGATATAATGGCCTAGGCTCTGCCATATCTTGTTGGTAGACCAGTTACAGAGACTAAAAGTAATGATTTTAATAAAAACCAAACAAACAGAAAAGTGAAATTTATTCAATGTGTCCACATTGGGAAAAGAACAAAGAGATCCAATGATCCCAGCTCCCTAAGTATCTTAGGGGTAGTAACATGAGGTTTGGGTTTAAATAGGGAGCCAGGGCTATGCATACTGGGCAGTCCTGGTCGAGATGTGGTCCTTCCCATCATTGAACATCATTGATCCATCATTGTCTCTACTCTAGTCTCTACTGCAGGGTGATCTGTAAGGTTGTCAGAAATGTGTAAATCTCTTCCTAGGAGACAAGCTCACCCTCTGCTGATATCAGGCTCCCAGCCTTTCCCTTCTCTCTGCTTGACACTCCTAAGGAAATCCACTTCCTTGGGATCCATTGTCTCAATAGTCTGATAGCCAAGGGAGGGGTGCCAATTTCTCTTTTAAATATCTTCATTCCTGTCAGGCCACTTATACTCAAGGGCCCCATTATCAATCAGAAATAGTCCCCCAAACCACAGACTAACCAAAGGGACAAGAAGCCACTCCAAGCTGTAAGCATACAGCCTCTGTGAACTATATAGGTATGTCAGTCTCTCTGCTGGGCACTGAGGGTGAAGCCTTGAATGCATAGATACCTGTTCCCTGGAGCTGCCACTGTAGAAAGGGAAGAAGGATAAGAAAGCTAATGAGCAAACAAATACCGAATGGGAAACAGATACCAAATAGAGTGGCCAAAATGATCAAGTGTAAACATAATGACAGGGGCCTATTATCTCCATAGGCTTCCCAGAAAGCCCTTTCTGATAGATGCCCTGGTAGGATTGGAGTTTGGGGTTTGTGGTCCACAGCATGAAAGCTACCAGTGAGTCTTCCCACCATGTCCTCCTACTGGGAGCTATCCCTTCTTTCCTGCTTGTCCTGGACAGCAGGGCTTGCTGTACTGCAGACCTTTGGGAATAACAAAGCAGGGAGGGGTGAATAGTTGACACTGAAATTTTCATTCTAATTTGGGTGGTTCCTGTCTTGCAATTAGAGAACATTTTCAGTATTTTATGTGCCTGGTTATTTTATGTGCTTTTTTGGGACCCTCTCCTGAGGATGCTTTTTACCACCTTTAAGGTCTTATGAATTGGAGCACATCGAACACACATATTAGCATTCCCAAAGGCCAGTTGGCATAAATCCTAGTTAATTATTTTTCTTCCTGCTTATCTATGGGTTCTTTCATTAATCGTTATATGTAAGCATTCTCAACACATCCCTTTTTTGCAATTAGAACTCAGTAGAGTCTTCTTGAACAAACACTTAGGTAACTATTGTAATACTCAAAGGCCTTAGGAACAGAAACAATGAACCTATAATCCTGGAGTTTTAACCCTTGACCTTCTGGATTTGTCCTGCTTGAGACCAAAACAAAAGCGATTTAGGAACTTAGGTGCATCTCTGTGATCCAGGGCTGTTGGAATTTGGGTAGCAGGTAAGAGAAGAAATGCCACTCAATCTTCTGTTTAGGGCAATATCTGATATTTTTTCCCTGTGGTAACCTGTCTTCAGTGTTGTATTTTAGGAATGGATCTAATTCCTTATTAAAAGCCAAACCAAGCAATTACCCAAATGCTGATGATGCTAATCAGATTCTGACAAGAGAGTTCTTTTATATTCACCTGAGGAGGGGAAAAGAAGAAATAAAAAGATCAAATAAAGAAATGTGCAGAGAACTTAGGCCTTAGGATCAGAATCTGTGATTATTTTTCTGTTCAGCACTGCGGATTGGGAGTTGCCAGGCCTGAGAAGATGGGGTTGACATAGAGCTCTGGCTGAGCAAGCACAAGGGCCTGCTTTGGAGTCCCTAGTCCCCAGGTGAAAAGTGAAAAAACAAGCCAGATACAGCAGCAGCATGGACATGGTCTTCCAGTTCTGGGGAGGACAGAGGAGGATCCCTGCTGCTTGTAGGCCAGCCAGCCAGCTGAACCATGAGCTGTGGATAGTGACAAACGCTGTCTCCAGAAATACAATCTAGAGCAATTGAGGAAGACACCTGACGTGAACCTCTGGTCTCCACCTGTATGCGTATATACACATGCACCCACATACACATACTCGTACATGGACATGTATATACGCACAGAAAGTTGTGACAGTTTACCAAACCATGCCAAATGCCTTACCTGGGCAAGGTGCCAGGAAAGAAAGTAATGGCCACTACCATCCTAGATGTGTTCATGTCCACTTTCCCACACCACTTGGTGCTCCTGCATCCAACTGACATTCAAAATAAAAACAGTTATGAATCCCCTGAGATATGCCAGGCTCTAGGCTCACTGAGACGTGGAAAACTACCCCTGATGTGAGGTTCTGGGTCCCACAGAGCCTTGCTTAGTGGCTCTTTTACTGTCGTCATCCGTCCCTTTAAAGCAGTGGAGTAGCAGCAGGTTTTCCTGTATTCTTCTAAGGCTCACAAAAGCCCAGTCTAAAGCATACACTGCTCTTGAAGTCACATCTCACTGTCTCAGTTCAGGAGTCACAGGGAAGCATCTGTGGAGCCTTATAGACCAATGTAGGCAAAGGACTACCAGAGTGGACCCCTTCCTTGAAAGCTGTTAAATGCAGGCTGTTTTCTCCGGGACCTCAGGGTATTTCTGCATACATCAGT
>CABHPP010126713.1:0-10158 GCA_902168425.1 Peromyscus attwateri | reverse complement strand
CTCTCTCTCTCTCTCTCTCTCTCTCTCTCTCTCTCTCTCTCTCTCTCACACACACACACACACACACACACACACACAAACAGGGGGGTATAAACTGCAAATTTCACACCAGCCCATGGAATGTCTATTTTGCACAGTTGGACTTTCAAAAGCTCTGTATGTGCTATCCTTGTCTCCAGCTTCTTCGTGTTGTAGGAATGAGCATCAGCTACAGCCTTCCCTCCCCCCACAAGTCTCAGGATAAATGAGATAAGATGAAGTTTTGAGCCATAGTCATGTTGGAAAACTGGAAACGGTTTCCTTAGAGATATAAGATCCTTAAGATGCCCTGGCATATGATAGGCAGTAGAATCTAGTTTTTAAGGGACCCCTGGACTGAAGCACACGCATGAAGGACTCTTGTTTGGAAGCAGAAGAAATGGGAAGTATCAGGAGAGAGAGCCTCTAGGTACCAGGAACTGGGCCGAAGTGGCCCTGTGTGGTTAGTAGAAGAAGAGCTGAGTTGCTGGAGGAGACACTCTCAGATCAACACTCTGTCCGCTGCCACTTGGACCAGGTCCTGTGCACCAAGATGGTTCCTCACCTAAGGAACACCAAGAAATACGAGTCACGGAAATGCAACTCCCACGCAAGAGAGATCTTACCTGATAAAAAGCTTACTTCTGAGGAAATGGGGCTAACAGACTGAGCCGATCTGACTAGTTAGTATTCTCAGAAAGACACGCGATTCCCACACTCCAACATGAAGAATGGTCCTTAGCTTAAAGATTAAACAATTGATAAATGGGGGAAAAATCAACATATGGGCTAAGCAGTAGAATGACCTGCCAAAGGAGTAAATTTGTGTGACAGTATCGAGACAGGCGTGTCCAGTACTCTTCTCATTGCTATGACGAACCCCCTGACAGAAGCAGGCTAAGCACGAAAGGGTTTATTTAGCTCACAGCTTGAGTATCAAGGCAAGGAAGGCATGAAGGCGGAACTTGTAGCAACTGCTCACATTAACCCCCACCCCGTCAGGAACCAGATGAATATTTGCACTCTGCTTCCTCCTTACCCCATCAGGGACCCGTGGAGTAGTGCTACCCATATTTAGGACGGGTCTTCGCACCCCAGTCGGGAAACTCCCTCCAAGACATGGCTGGGAGATTGTCCTCCAGATGACTCTAGAGCCTGCCACATTGACAATATTAACCACCACACCAAAAAAAAACTCCAGAATGTAACTAAGATTTTCAAAGTGTGCAACAGAATTTATGAAATGTAGAGTACAAATAGGACTTAACCAGAATCAGAGGTTTTACTCTTTAGACAGAAATGAAAATATAAACCAGACCCAGAGAAAATCTTAGCAAAACATTTTCCAACAAAAGGCTTCTATCCAAAGTATGGGGGAACCCCTAGACTCAACAACTACTAAGTAACTCATTGGATGCTACAGTTTGGCTCTGAAGTGTCCTTCCAATCTCACAAAAAGGCTCATGGCTCATGCGCTGAAAGACCGGAGTCACGAGTAACGTCCTGATAGATCGTTAACATGGTGGGAAGGCGGGAGAAAGCAGGAGGCTAGGCCACATGTGAGGAGGTCAGAGGAGACCTCTGTGGGGTCAGCTCTCTCCTTCTGCCTTGCAGAGTCCAGGGATCCAACTCAGGTTGCCAGTATTGTGCAGCCAGTTCCTTTACCCCATGGAGCTACCTCTCTAGCCCCCGACTATGTGCAGTTTATTGCACATAAACTAAAGCTCACTACAGCTGTTGCTGTGTGCTGTGCGACCTCCCCCCACTGCTCATCTGATACCCCAGTCTGAAGAACTGTGGCTGGCAGGATGTGACAGACCAGCACCTGGCCCAGGCTCTGCCTCACACTGGCTGTGCTCGCCTCTTCAATGTGGGCTTTCAGCACCTTGGCCTTTTGTTCTTGTTTTGTCTTTAAAAGTGAGCTGCAGTCAGAATTAAATGGCAAATACCTGTGGCAGAATACAGTGGGTTCTCGTAAAGTTTAGTCTACCGGCCTTGTAGAAATGAAAGCATTCATATATACAGACTTTGCAATGGCACTGCCTTTATTTTTAGCTGAGGAAGCCAGCCACAGTCATCCCGAGTCCAGAGGGGGAAAGGCTGTTGAAATGCTGAGGGGCCGGCAGCCCCATGTGCTCTGCATTAGCCTGCCTGCCTCTGTTTGTTATTCTTTGTGTTCTAGGCTTCCAGAACTTGTGTGAAAAGTTCGGACACATAATAACCTCTTCATCACACATTCCAACTCAGGCCCTTCTGCAAAGCTTGAGTCCTGTTGCCACAGTCTTCACGGGGAAGGCACTGGGGGTCTTTGCCAAAAACGCTTGTGTGTAAGCTCGATAGAGATGTCTGATACCAACACATGGGGACGGAGCTGGGAGGAATTATGGCAGCAGTCCACATCAAAGGGGGGGGATAGAATTTTTAAAAAGTCACACAAAGGGGGCTAGAGAGAGGGGCCAGCAGTTAGGAGTGGCTACTATTCTGTAAAGGACCAGAGTTCAAATCCCAGAATATGCATTGGTCAGCTCACAAATGCCTGTAGCTCCAACTCCAAGAGATCCATGCTTGCTCTGGCCTCCATGAGCACCCACACTTACACCCTCCCAACATACACATTTAATTATAACCATTCTTAAGTCACACAACTGAAAAATCATTGCACCATATTAATAACATCAGTTACTCAGAGTATCACCATTGCTGAGAGCTGTCCTATTTAAACCTGACAACAAGTTTATAGGTCGAGGACTTACAAGAAAAGCCACATCTAAATGACTTGCAACATGAAAGAATTGTATCGCTTCTAACGGTCGAAAGTCCAGATTTAATTCCAGTGTCTAGTGAATCCTGCTCAGATGTCCCTGAATACCTAGTACATATTCTAGAACTGAGAGTGTTGCTCCTTGGCCTTTTGGGTAAGGTCCAGTGTAGAACCAAAGGTAAAGCTACAGAATTTCACATTTGGTGTGGAAAGAAGAGAGAGATCCTGCCAGGCGGTGGTGGCGCATGCCTTTAATCCCAGCACTTGGGAGGCAGAGGCAGGTGGATCTCTGTGAGTTCGAGGCCAGCCTGGGCTACAGAGTGAGTTCCTAGAAAGGCACAAAGTTACACAGAGAAACCCTGTCTCGAAAAAGAAGAGAGACATCCTGACTGACATGGAAGCCACCATGGAGGGAGCGGGGTGACAGGATAATTGGGGGTTCAGGCTTGGAAGCACCCCACTTGAGACTCTGGTTTGATCTCTATCCTGGTGGAGATGTTAGACACACAGTTGGGTTTGTGAGTGTGGAGACTTGGGGTTGGGTAGGCTAGACACTCAATCATAAAACTCATGGGCATACAGGTGGTGCGTAGTGTCATGAGACAGGATGAGATCATGTGGTGAAGCGGAAGGGATCTTAAGATCCTGCAGTAGTCAATGATCAAGGAAAAGGGTGTGAGCCATCCTTCAGGGAAGGCAGGGGCCAGGCATCCTAGAAACTGTCTATTCATTATTTTCCTTACTATTGTGGCCTGTTGTGGGGTATTTGTACACTGTATGAAAATGAATTGCTGTGATTGGTGTAATAAAAAACAGAACAGCCATTAGCTAGGCAGGAGGTGTAAGTGGGACTTCAGGGCACAGAGAAAACTCTGGGAAGAAGAAAGCAAAGTCAACAGCCAGATGGAGAGGGAGCAGTAAAGGTCACTGAGCCACGTAAAAGAACAGACACTAAAAGATCTGGGTTAATTTAAGTTGAAGAACTAGTTAGGAACAGGCCTACGTTAAAGCCAAGCTTTCATAATTAATAATAAGTCTTCATGTTGTTTTATGCAAGCTGGTGGTCCAAAGAAAAATCCATTTACAGTGGCCAGACACCTAGCAAAAGCAGCTTAAAGGAAGGAGGGTTTCTCTTGGCTCAGGGTTTGAGGATCCCATCCATCACGGTGGGGAAGGCACGTAGGTACGCATGTGGGGCCGCTGGTCACATTATCTGCCCTCAGGAAACAGAGAGGAATGCTGGTGCTCGGCTACCACATTCAAAGTGGGCCTTCCCTCCCAGTCATCCTCTCTGGAAATGCCCACACAGACACCCTCAGAGGTGTGTCTCCCAGGTGATTACAAATCCAGTCTCATTGACAGTGATGATGAAACATCACACCAGATGAGGGGAGAGTTTTTCCAGGAGAAAGGCCACTGTGGAGAATCAGCAGAGGACAGAGAATGCCCACTGGCCTTGACATTGATTTTTCCAAGAGGGGAGACAGAAAAGAGGATAGTTACTAACTAGAGGGGTCGGAAGGGGGTTGAAAGCCCCTGTGTGGCAGCAGAGCAAAGACATTTGCTTAGGGGTCATCTTTAAAGAGCAGTGGGAAAGCTGACCTTTTGTTCTCTGCAGGGGAACGCAGAGAGAAGAGACAGTCAGCCCTGTAAGACAGAAGCAATGAATGGCATCATATTCACATGCTGATGGCAATGACCTGGGAAAGAAGGAAAATACAGGACAAGCAGGTCTTACCTTCTCTTTATAAAGATGAGGATGCTGGGGGATGACTGAGTCTGTAATGCACTTGATGCTCTGAGTTTGATCCCCAGAACCCACATAAAAAAGCCAGGCACAGTGGTGTGCATTTTCAATCCCAGCCCCGAGGAAGAGAAGACAGGTGAACCCTGGAACTTGCTGGCCAGCCAGCCTAGCTGGATCAGCAAGATCCAGGCCAGTGAGAGAACCTGTCTACACCCTTGTGAACATACACACACACACACACACACACACACACACACACACACACACACACGAAATAAAGACAAGGCAGGCAGTCAGCAGATGTTAGGGTGGTGTTGGCAAAGCTCACAATGGAGGACATGACTCCCACTCCTGGACTCAGTAGTCTCTGAATGAGGACAGCAGGGCTCTGGCTTTGCCCATAAATGGCCACAGACTTGTGAGTGGCTTCTAGCCCTGCCACCAGAGACAGGCTGCCACAGAGGGACAATAAAAGTGAAATACCTCCATTGATCAGCATGTAGGATTAGATATGAACAGCTGAAGCCTTGCCAGTGAGCTACAACCAATACAGCTGACTGGAGAGAATCAGGCGGTCGTTAAGCAAAATCACGACTCTGAGAGCTTCCAGGGAGCCTATCTGAGCGACTGATAGGTTAGACAGGCAGTCTGGCTCACAGAAGCCACAAATGCCATAAAGCAGAGCAATGGGTCACAATTTACACACACCAGAAGGCATGAGTGGGAGCGGAAAGGTCTCTCACTTTCATGGCCCATAGTTGAGTGGTGTGTACATTGGCCCGGTATCGTCAGTGTGACCCACACTCCTTGACATAAGGAGTGGCTGCAAGCTTTCCCAGCCTTTGATTCTGGATTAGCCTTCAAGCTTGCTCTGCTTAACAGAATGTAGAAGTGATACAGTGTGGGATCCCAACCTCGGCCTCAAGATGCCGTATACTCTCAATTTGTACCCTCAGACCGCTATTGGGTTGCCATGGCAACAATTTTTGGCTGTCCTGGATTAGGATCCAATTCCTACCTTCTCTGATTATCCCCATCTAGCTTCTGGCCCATTTCTGGACCTCTCTGATGACCCAGGCTCCTTTCGCACAGATGCAGTAAAAGCTAAAGGAGATGAGACATGAGAAGCACCTGGCGTAAAGTGGCCAGGGCCACACTTAATACGCTTCAGTGGCCATTTTATCAGCTGTTTTCAAGGCAAGAATTCTTTCTCTCGGCATATTTGAGTGTCCCCCACATCCACACTGTCTATAATTGAGAAATTCCTAAGCTAAGATTCCAACAGTTAGGTGTTATGTTATCACAGGACCCAAGGTCCTGGTGTTTTCTGACCCTTGAGCATTTTCTTGTTGAAGCTCCATCCTTGTCATTATCAAGTAAAATCCAGTCGAAACTTTTTGCAAAGATTAAATAAGGCTAAAGGGGAGTTCTGCATCCTCAGGAGGTTTCCACAGGTCGGTGAGTCAAGGCTGACTGGAGGAGGCACGCCTTTCCTTTCTCTTTCCACGGAGAGCAGCGCCCTCTGTGGGTGCCCTGTTGCAATTGCATGGCTGCCCCTGGAAACAGGAACACAAATTTGTTTAGGAAAGTGGAAGGAAGAACAGGAGGAACCGGGAAAGGAAGGGAGGAGAGAAGGAAAGGGGAGATTGAGGAAGAGGCAGGGGAAAGAGGAGGAGAAGGGGAGAGGAGACAAGAAGAGAGAAGGGAGGGGAGGAACTAGGACGGGAGGAGAAACAAAGAGGGGGAGGGAGGGGGGGGAGGAGGGTAGGATACAGGAGGAGGAGCAGAAGGAAGGAGAGACACCGAAGGAGGCCGCAGAGGAGGACAGTCTGTACATCCAAGGCAAAATACCCTCCTTGTGAACTCAGAAGCTGACCTCCCTCCACTCCTCAGTGTGAAGGGAGAGCGCTAGGCCATCTTGGAAGCCTCTGAGCTGGCACAGAAGGGGCTGTGTGTGTGACGTTTCAGGGGCCCCACTGTGTGAGCAGAAGTGGCCACTGCCATTCCACTTTCAGGATCTCTGCTGTCCACTCGCTCATTCTCTTACCAGCTCTCCAGGGGGCTCGGGTTCTTTGGCCTTGGTTGGTGGTACTGCTGCCATGCCTTGGCCTTGGCACCATCTCAAGGAACCAACTTCCAGCTGACAGTTGGTTCTTGATCTTTTCCGAAATGTTCTTCAGCTCTCCTTTTCTATCTGACTTTTGAATCTGGAACATTGTCAACCCATGTCTCTGTAAACCCCCTCCTAGGTTCTGCTGAGCTCCAGTGTCTCCTCCACTCACCCCTGACTGTGTCACGGTGCACACCTGTCAATCACAGCTACTCCGGAGGCTGAGGCTGAAGGCAAGTTCAAGTTTGGCAACTTAGTGACTGTCTCAAAATTAAGTAAGAGAAGGACGGACTGTGAAGGTGCTCAGTGGCTACGCTTGCCCCGAGTGAAGCCTTCGGTCCAGTCTCAGCACAACAAAACAAAGCTCATACATGCATCATCCCATGGCTCTTGTGTCTAAAGTTGTAATGGCTCTCACTACAGAAAGCTGATGTGGACACTGTGCAAACCTTCCGGAGGACATTCTTCTCACCTCCTGGACAGAGTGCTGGCCTCTGCATTGATCTTCTCAGCCCTTTCAAAGGTTGGGGCTGGACTCATCTTTGATGGTGGACTGGTGATTTGAAGGAGGCAGAGGACAAAGGGTGTTGACATCCTGGGGTCCCCATACTCTGGCAACATCTCCAAGGATGTAGAGGGTTCTCAGACTGTACAAGATAGTGTTTTAAGATTGCAAATTATCTCTTCTTGAGTGTGAAAGGAATCAAGGCTGGTCCATGTGATCTGGGTGGTGGCCCACAAGCAGACTCATATGGTCTGTGAAGAATCTACCTAGCCAAACTTCAAGGCTTCAGCAGTGGGGAGGACAGAGGTGCTGTCCCTATTCTCCATGGCTCCTTGGTTTGGAAAATCAGCTTTATTCATTGGTCTCATTGTTATGTATAGGCCATGGATTGGGCGAGTCCCCAAAGATCCAGGGATGTGTGGGAGGAATCTGGTGGAGGGAGGTAAATAATCCAGCTTAATAGAAAAGATTTGGTGGTGCTCTTCCCTTTCTATGTATGGGATGTTTGGAGGAGCATGGATGGCCATTCTTCCTAACGTGTGCTAGAATTCTGGTGTGACTCCATGCTGGCCTGGCTTCCCCCAGTTTCAACTTCACTGGCAGTCACATGGGTTTGTTTATAGTCTCTCGCCATCATTTTGGTAACTCATGCTTTTAGAAATATATCATTTTTTTCTAGAGATTTTAGTTTTGAGGAATATAAAATTTGCCTCACACTCTGGATTCCTTGGTCTCTGTTTGGTCCTCCATTCATCTCTAAGCATATTAATTCACATCTTCTTTCCTTTTTGGTTTGACTAATGCTTTGTCTTTCCCCAAAACCAAGTATTATTTCCTTCTTTGTATCATTCCTCTGTCTCCATGTCATCTATTTCTTCCTTGCTTTCTTATTCCGTTCCTTCTCAGCTAATCCAGCCTTTACCTTGCTTTTAGTTTTCAAAGGTTAAGAGGCCATCTTTGGATTATTCATTTGTGCTCTCTCTCAATTGTTTTCTGCTGTTGTTTTGAATTCCTGGTCTTGCTATGTAGCCTCAAATGGCCTGAAACTCTGTGTCCCAGGCTGGTCTTTTTTTGTCTTTAACATAATTCCTGTATTGATTCTTTGGGAAGTTTTCTGGTGTGTGTGTGTGTGTGTGTGTGTGTGTGTGTGTGTGTGTGTGTGTATGTGTGTGTTTCCTGGAACTCGAACTCACAGAGGGTGCCTGCCTTTGCCTCCCAAGTGGTAGGATTAAAGGTGTGCGCCACCACCACCTGGCTAATTCTTTGGGAATTTCACATCATGCACCCTAATTCCACTCACCTCCCAGTCTCCCATATTTTCCCTTCACCCCTGCAGTGCCCCCTAAAAGAGAATTAAAAAAAACAAAGCAAGCAAACAAACAAAAATGAGAACAAAATAAAACAACAACAAAAAAACCCTCTTCACTTCTCTGTCCTTCCTGCCTCTCCAACACCTCTTCATTCGTCCTGGCGGCATTGGGAGTGGTGTGTCACACAGTAGATCCTTTGGTCCAATCATTGCAGTGAGTCACTGCTCTGATTCAAGGCCTCTGGCTTCTGGTACATCATCATCACTGGATCCTCACCGAAACTCCTCTGGAATATCGTGCAGCCACCCCGAGTCATGGAGTCCTGCTAGTATCATTCCACAGGACCAGTCCCTTCACAAGCTCCAGCAGGCCCTAGATGGGACAGATGTTAGAATAGGCCAACCCAAGGCCAGGTTGTGGGCCTGGGTGGTAGCTGAGCTGGTCAGGTGAGGGGGCAGAGCCAGCTCCCCTATGCCCATGCCATCAGGGTCAGTTCTTCCTCTCCAGTGGTGAGGGGTGAGGCCATCTCTCCTGAGTGCAGGGGCCAGCTCTCTTGCTGCAGTGTCCTGTGAGAGGCAGGGCCAGCTTTCCCAGGCCAGTAAAGGGTGGGACTGGCTCAGCATGGCCCTCTGATTTCATCATGAATGACTCCTATGGCCTCTTGAGGCGACACAGGCCACAGACATCAACACAGACCCAGGCTGCAACTGGACCATGGACCCAGACATGGCCCTCAGCAGCAGCTTGGGCCCAGATGACATCCTGGCTCCGGGTGGAAACACTGGTCACTCAGATCAGGATAGCTCTGGCAGTGGCGTGGCCTCCAGACACCATCAAAGACGTAGGTTGCCACCTCAACCCCTGGCTTCCATGTGACCTTTGGTGGCAACACGGGCCTTGGACTTCAACATATACCTCAGCCACAGTAGGACCACAGACCCAGACATGGTCCTCGGCAAATTGAGACAGAGCAAGATTATTAGGATGAAAGAGCTGGTGTAGATAGGAAAGAACTTGTCTAGTGTCTGGAGTTCCCTGTGAGGGTGTAGGCTGGACTGTATGGATTCCCTGTGGTGGGTGAGGTGAGACTTGTCCCTGGAGGGCCACTGTCCTGGCTGCCTGGTCAGGCCAGTTGTTTCCCTTAGAGATGATAGAGCTATCAGTCTGATGAGACTGGCAGTGGACAATTCCTATAGCCTTGGGGAGGTGGGAACCTCCAGCACAGCCATTATTTGGCCTGAGTTAGATATGGATCCCCCTTTTGCTGTGAGAAGGCCATGCTCCCTCCTGTAGCGCCCCCCTCGTCCAGCAAGGAAGACACAACACCGAGCTCTTCTCCTTGCAATTTAATCAGGCCTTTAAACTGTATTCTGACTTCTAAAAGATCCCCTCCTTCTGAAGGAATCCCCGGGCAAAGCCTCTCCCGGCCTTATATAGGCTCTGGGCAGCCAACCCCAGGTCGCCACGTGGGCATTGCCCAATAGGCTCAAGCAAGCGTAAGCAAGCCACACATTCCGCTACAGCCTCACCTGGAGCTGTTTAACACGAGGAGCACTCGCCTTCGGGATGGCGGAAGGCGGAACCAGCGCCACCTGTAAGGCGTGGCTACACGCAGCTCCCTACATATTCCCCCTTTTTGTTTTATTTAAATTAGCAGGCAAGAGCAGAGGTCTGATCTCTGTTAAGAAAAAACAGAGGACTATGTAC
>CABHPP010126712.1:2537-38100 GCA_902168425.1 Peromyscus attwateri | reverse complement strand
CTTTCTTTTCAGGGATATTGTATGGGTGGCAAAGTCAAAAGAGCCCCCTCCTGACTCTCAGCCCAGCTGGTTTCTGTAAGCCCTTGTCTCAAAACCCTCTGTAGGATTACTCCAGAGAAGACTAGGCGAGCGAAGATAGAAGAAAAGATTTCAGATTGCGTCACATGATATTTGAGTCAATATTATCACTGTAGAAACACTTAGAAAAGCATTAACCTTGTGTTGACCTACTCCAAGGACAAATTCCCCTGGCCACTTTTCATTTTTAACATGTAAGGTTAGAGAGGAAAACTTATTTTTGTTTGAAAGCCATTTATATACAATATATTTGAAAGCTAAAAGAGAAAGTATGATTGAACTTGAACTATGGGAAGCTTGTTTGTCTAATCTCTGTAGAAGGTCTCTGGAGTGATTCAGCAAAGAAAAAGAACATGTTTTCTAAAAGCTAGAAAAAACTCCCTTTTAAGTATGAAATTCCATAAGTCACTCTGCTACTTCCTTGAGTACTGTCAACTTGTCTTGAGCATCCTTGCCTGAAAATCTAGTACCTTCTACCTAGCCAGAGGATGATGGGGGTGCTCATCGATAAAAGGTTGTGCCTATCTCCTGCTGTTATTGCCCCTCTCTCTAACCCTAAGACCCGATGAGGTAAAGGGAAAAATGCCTTCTAATCACTGACATACAGAAACTTTGAAGTGTCTAGGCAACGCCTAGCACATGTGATAATATGGAAATCCATTCCACTTTCATGGACTAGTATAGTCCGTAATATAATGGATTCCAAGGGTGATAGGAAACTCAGAGAGATAGTCTAGAGCACAGTATTGCAGACTAGGAAGTCACACACAAGCCAAGTACTGGGGCCATGCAGGAACACTCAAATAACTTAAAATTAGAACCTCTTTTACACACACACACACACACACTCACACATATACACACACATACACAGAGAGAGAGAGAGAGAGAAAGAGAGAGAGAGAGAGAGAGAGAGAGAGAGAGAGAGAGAGAGAGAGTAGTGATTCTCTCCCTTTTACATAGGCACATTTGCACATCTACAGGGGTGTGCACACCTCCAAAGCTTCAGGTAGACACACAAACACACGTACACATACATCACACACACCTCTATAAAGAAGGAAAATTTAAATTTTGACTGTAGTTATTGGCTCAATTGTTTGCTTCCTATAGACTGAAATTCTGACTTATTTCATTGTGACATTTCAATTGTGGATATACAGATACTTTGTATCCTAAACAATACTAAATGTACAAATATTTCAGAATTACATGTTTAATGGGGGGAAAAGTTTTAATGACATTTATTTTGAATTTTCAATTTCTTTCCATAAGCATTCTTGAAGTCTGTATGGATTCTAAATAAATTAAGAACTTAGTGATGTGGTCCAAAAATGCTGAAGTCTTTGGCCTGCAGAATCTGTGCAATTAGTATGACTTAAACAAAAAAAATATTAAAAATTAGTAGTATAGTTATATAAAGAAACTACTGGTGTTAAAACTAAAACCAGCCAGGCATGGTGGCACACGCCTTTAATCCCAGCATTCAGGAGGCAGAAGCAGGCAGATCTCTGTGAGTTCGAGGCCAGCCTGGTCTACAAAGCAAGTTCCGGAACAGCCAGGGTGTTACACAGAGAAACCCTGCCTCTAAAAACAACAAAACAAACAAACAAACAAACTAACTAAAATAAACACCCATCAAAATAAATACTACTTACCAAGTAATTGATACGTGACAGAGACCATGCCTGCTAGTTTACAATATTACGTTCTTTTTTTAAGTTTTAGATTTATTTTACTTTATATGCATGAGTGTTTTGCCTTGGAGGTCAGAAGAGGCATCAGGTCTCCTAGAATTGGAGGTGAGGATGGTTGTCAGCTATGATGTGGTACTGGAAACTGAACCCGGGTCCTCTGCAAGAGCAGCAAGTGCTCTTAACCACTGAAACAGCTCTCCATTCCCCAAATCATCTTTTTAATTCAACACCCCCATGAGGATAGTTGCTGATACTAGGCTGATTTTATAGGCGAGAGAGGTGAGCATTGGAAAAACGATAAAATTTCCAAGATAGCAAGGTGTTGAACGGCCTAGCTATGACTAGAACCCAGGCAGACTTAACCACTCCATCAACCTGATAGCGGATTGAAGTTACTAGTAAATGAGAAAAGTATGCCTCCATGTGAATGCAGTTCTCGTCTAAATGGTCTTGTACACAACTAATGGCTAATGTGATTATCACCTTATCAGCCTTGGAAATGTTGCCTGTCAAGCATGGAGAATGGAAATATTTGTGCTTACTCTTCTGTGTCCAAGACTAATTTTTTAAATTCCATGAACATGTTAAGATAGAGATGATGGGGGAAAGTTAATTGCATGAACAAGCCTTTAGACGAAAAGTCTACACAAGCATGACTTACCAATTTTGCAAACTGATGGTAGAAATGAGTGGGTTGATGGACTTTAACCACCGCATAAAAGCAACCCATGCACCCCTGTAAATCATTGCTGAACTCATTACTCATTATGGATTGTGCTTCTCGTTACCACACCACACGTAAAATCTTGACAAGATTTGTCTGGCATCCAAACGACATCTTCTGACTCAAGCAGCGGGCCTCTCTGGTGTGGCAGCCGGCTGCAGGTGCTCCTCGATCATGGTGAATAATTACAACGAAGACAAGAAATATTCTAAAGCTGACAAAACCACACATCTGAAATCTGTATTTTCCATCTCTTGGGAAATTAAAATCCACAAGTGTAGGGGCTTCAGTGCCCATGTCTTGGGGCCATTCCAGAATTTAAAAATGTTCTTTTCTTTACACACCCAAAGATTGCAATAATACAGGAAATTAAAGCGCATTTGCAGACTGGACAGCAGCATGCCAGCACGTTTTCCTAGCTCTCTGAATCTCCCAACAAAAATAAAAACACTAGCAATCAAACGAATGAGCCAGAAGTGAGAAGCGTTTTGACAGCTCTAGAATACTTTGAGGTATTTTTAGCATATTTCTGAGTCGTATTAGCTTAACCTGTAATAGAATATAAATGAGCCCATATGGCACAGATGTAATTATGTTCCATGTGAGAAATCCCTGTGGTAGATTGGGGAGGGGGCAAGGGAGAAGAATACCCCGGCTTCTCGCCCCTTTCCCCCTCTCCCTCTCACCACATGTGCCTTCTGGAGGGCATGATTTACACATCATTTGCATCAGGAAGAATAGGAAGAAACACAATGCTAACAACACAGTCCTGAAAAGGGCAAGAGAAAGATTGGGGATCCCTAGGGGTGCAGCTCTCTGTGACTGACATCCAGTGAGGAATAGAGGCGCTTCCCCTCGGGACTGCATTGATGAAGTGATCTGTGATTATGTGGGCACAGCAATCATAAGGCATAATTATTATTACTGCTAGAGAATGGGCAACAAGTCTCTAGGGAAAGGCTCTGTCACAGACACTTTGCTGGCGTATGCTGGAAGCAAATGTTCTCCCAAGGATCATTTTCATTCCAATCTGATATTTAGCTGGAGCGTCTTTGACTACCAGTCATGAAACATTAAATATAGATTAGAGACAGAGAGATGTTGAAAGTTGAAATTCACCGGAGGTGCACGATTGTGTCCTTGAGAAACAACCTCGAATGCTGGCCAGATGTTGCAGCGGCAAGGCAGAACGGTCCCAAGCTACAAGGAGGCCACAACAGAGAACAGAAAAGATGGTTAGCATTCCACGCGCCTTCTGTTTGGTTTATTTGTACTACATCCATTTAGCAGAGAAGCCTAACAGGCTGTTAGTAGTAGATGTTGCAAAGTGTTCACTATCTCGCAAGAATGAAAAGGGGGTTTTGTGCCAGGAAGGGGAGTGATTCAAAGCACGTAATTGATTTTCTACAGTTTCTAACTGTGATAAGGCTGAGGGCTAGCAACAGAAACATGTGTTAGCAGTTTTGTCTCTTTCACAGTGGATGTAAGCGAAAGCACACTCTAACTAGTAGATGGGTAACTAACTGGCTTTGCACCTCTCCCAGGATATTAAGAGATGTGGTGGTGAAACTTGGAGTGCTTTGGCCTGCTCTGGAGCAGTTTGGAGTGGGCAGCTGTACTATGGAAGGCAAGCCTCACCCCTCAGTGTGTGGCAGGGCTACCCTTCCCTTTCCACAATAAATCATGAGTGCAGAGTGGACGCTGACCGCTCTTCCCTCACCCATATTTGCCGAGCAGGACCCAGAGAAAGGCTCTTCTGGGGCATCTTAGACAGCGGTGAGATGACACACTTTATCCAGAGAAAGCTCTTTATTCCGAGTAAGCTCTTGCTCTCTAGAATCCTGGCACACCAGCGCCTTTAAACCCGTCATCCTAGAGGCCCCTGACTAGCTTGTCTCGCTGGTCCCAGGACTTGAACCTAGAGGAAACCAGATAAGCAGCAATAGGCTAGGAAGTGAGACTTGGTTGACAAATGCTGCCTTCAGTGAACAAGTTTCATTCCCATAGACCTTTAGAAACAGGAGGGGCTGGTTAGTTCCTCGGATCTTTCTGGAAGCAAAGAGCTGGATTACATGATGGACTGACACCCCCCCTCCCCTTTTCCGGCGTTCTAAGATTTTGCTTTTCTATCAAACTATTTTACAGATTTGCTGAATCTCTCCCTCAAAAAATTTAATAAGAAAGAAAAGTAGAAACCAAAAGGTTTGTCTGAAGTTGAGATAGTCACTGGGGGCTTCAAATCATCGTGCTTCAGGACCTAAGGTGATCATTAACAGTCGAGCAGGCAAGCGCCCGAGGCGTGAGACGGTGGGGAGAAGCAGGCTTGACGCTTCCCTTTTAAACATCCCTCGAGCTAGAGGCCCTTTCTGCAGTGCCAACTTTGTGTTTATCCTGACGGAAATAGATTTGTAGGAATAACCTTCAAGTCACATTAAGCAAATCCAGTTCACCAAAAGTGGGAGAATGCCAGGCAGTGCCAATTCCGTTCAATCTTCGTTCCACTTACATTTAGAACCTCAGCAACTGAACATAAAAATAAGTTCCAGAATAGTTCCATACTCCAATGGGCAGCCCTCCTTTGGTAAGTATGGGTGGGGTGAGGGCACACTGGGGTCTGTTTCGCCAAGAAGGTGGTCCTTGAGTTGGTTCTTAAAGAAATAAATGGATTTTGTAGGTACATGGAGCTGAGGAATCCCAGTTGCTAAGGAAGGCAATCTATGCAGTCGTGCGGTACATGCAAAAACAGTATAGACGCCAGAGCACCGAAAAGTGATCTCTGGGGGTCAGAGTTTAATAAGGGGGTGGGGGCTGCGGTGGCACGTGCCTTTAATCCCAGCACTCTGGAGGCAGAGCCAGGTGGATCTCTGTGAGTTCGAGGCCAGCCTGGTCTACAGAGCGAGATCCAGGACAGGCACCAAAACTACACGGAGAAACCCTGTCTCGAAAAACAAAACAAAACAAAACAAAAAAGAAAAAGAAAAAAGAAAAACAAAAAAAGGGGGAGGGGAGAAGGGGAAGAAGCTGGTGGAGAAATAGATGGTGGTGTCCCCAGTCTTCTAGTTATTAAAGAGTTCTGGCTAGCAAGAGAGATGGGATGGAAGCAGTCAGATGAGTTAGTTGGCATTAACATGGTGCGAGGGAGTGAAGAGAAAGCGCAAGGCCCTGAGCGAGGGCTTGATAGAGGGGACGACACTGAGGAATCCACGGAAGTTCCGATGTAGAAACGACCAGTCTCAGGGGCATTCAGAATGTGAATGATGAGGCAAAGGAGCAGGGGCTGACTCAGGCAGAGTAAGCAATGAGGCGATCCACTGCAACGCACTTGAATTCCACCTCTAAATTGGTTATCAGGTGACTTAGGAAGTAAGCTTACGTTTCTATGTTAGACTTGATTTTCAAAGACATGTTCACTGTTGTATTTCTATGATGTCAAGAAGCCCTGAGTGATCTGTAATTTAGGAATCATTAGTAACTGCTCTAAAAGTCTAGTTAATAGTTATGCAAACGAATAAAAAAAGGAACATAAAAATTGGACAGAACTGACTGTATCACCATTCACAAATGAGAGACATGTATCTGTGGAAGTGAGTCAACTGATAACTTGGCTATAAACAAGAAAATCCACTAAGATAACTAATTATGTGACCTGAAAATAGTCAAACTTGCCTTAGATATAACGTGCAATCGGAAAACAATAGAATGCCAACAAAACAAAACAAAACTCACTTGTGAATCGAATGTAAATGTCTGATCAAATGGAAAGATATTCTAATTGACAGGGCAGGTGATTTAGCATAAAACATCAATTCTTCTTAAATCAATTTATATTTTTATGAATTTCACAATAAAGGTATTAATCTTCATGCATTTAGTTGATGATGATAGTTTGATAGACTTTGTCTGCTCTTCTTTGCTTTTGAATGGGCAAAATAAGCCTAAAGTTCATTGTAATGAGATTTAATTTTTCAATGTGGGAAAGTAATATGAGAGTATTTATTCCTAACTGCATAAATTTCAGTAAATATCTCTAAACATTGGCAACTAAACTTGGCTAAATCAGTGGAAGACAAGATCGAGTCCAGAAATAAATTTGAATATTTACTAGAATTTAGCATATAACAAATAGCCCAGTGCTGGTCTGGCCTTACATTCGGAAATAAACCCACATCAGGTGGCTGACAAACACCTCTAACTCCTTTCCTCTTCTGCTCTTTGCAGGTGCCCACATTCACATGGCATCTATCCACACACATATAAATAAGTGAACCAACAAATAAATAAATTCCAAGTAATCTTCTGCCCATCAGAAACTATTGTAAGTTTCTTCCATTTTCTTAAGCATATACAAAGTATATCCCCTTAAATCTGCTTGTTTGGGCCAATTAATGTATATTGTTGAGAGCTATGTGCGTCACTCACATTTATATTGTCATCAGGCAGTCACACTGCCCCATATGTGGCATTTTTGCTCAATGCAGACATCCTTGGGTGCCCAGAGAAACAAAGCCATTACATTGTCATCTTGAGTGAAAGGTTTGATAGGTAAGGCATTTAAAACTTCTGGCTAAAATAAGGTTTGGGGATTATTAACGGATTTAATTTCTGCAAGCCAGTCCCATGACACATTACCATGGCTAGCTAAGCATTAACTGGATTTTCCATCCGTTTCCCATATTGTTGAGCTCAACCTTAGCTTGTCAGCTTGGGTAAATCCCTTAACCCCTCTAAGCCTCAGTTTCTTCCCCTGTCAAATGAGGAGCTAGGAGAACTGATCCCCGCAGGCCCTTCTGGCTCCAAGCTTCTGTTATTCTGGGAACGGCAGCCTCCTGCCATACTCTTGCAGTAGCAGAAGGTGAAACAAAAGAAGTATACTTAGCTGCAAATGACATCTGAGGGAAAGTAGTTGCTACTTAGAACAATGGTCTCTAGGCGTTTCTGAGCCTGTAGCCCTGTGTTTAAAATAAACATGATCAGAAGAATGGAATGGAATATTTGCAAAAGAACATTGTTATAAGTTATGTACATGTATTGCTATACACGTATGTAAGTATTAAGATCCACTGCAGTGATCTTTATCTACATTTAAGTACACACAAAACACAAAATGGAAATCTGTAATACTTCCTTCTCATATCCCAACAGATTACTTGTAGCCTCTGGAACTATTAGATTATAGATAAAGCTAGTTTTGCTCTAGTTACTGTATTTAATAGAGAAGAAAATGGCAGAACATTTCAATTAACTTGTGGTGGTGAACCAGCCAAGTTTGAAACACAAGAGTCCTTTGGAATGGGAAATAAGAAAGCCAGCATCTACATCACTGCTCTGATAGTCAGCAAAATGTCATTGTATCACTCCTGGAAACTTTTTGGTTGGTTGGTTGGTTGGTTTGTTTGTTTGTTTGTTTGTTTGTTTGACAAGGTCTTACTCTGTAGCCCAAATTGGCTTGAACCTCATTGTGTGTTCAGGCTGGCCTTGAACTCATGGCTATCTTCCTACCTCATTTTCCCAAGGGCTGGGATTGTAGGCTGCCACCACCTTGCCACCATGCCCAGCTTTCCCAGGGACTTCTTTCATTACCCTCAACATCTTAATGGTTTTTGCCTTATTTGCTTCATATATTAAATGTAGTTAGTGCTATATGTCCTATATACCTTTCAGAGTTATTGTGCCTAAATAGATTGCACACATACAAATTGTATGTGGTAACAAAGCAGATTATATGTATTTATGTGTTGTATATATGGTATGCTATGATATTTACGTGTAGTTATAGATTTTAAATGATCTGCTTGTGCCATATTACATATAATACACTTTACAAATTTGAAATATAAATTGTTGCCAATGCACAACAAGTATAAACTATAATTCAATCTAAGTCCAACTGTTAGATACTGATAAATATAACCAAAGATTGCCAGGTACTGGGTATCTTGGATTGATGAAGATTCTCATTAGGGAAAAGAACAGGGAAATTACATTAAAATACCTTCTCACAACAAAGTTGAGCTTCTCATGTTTCTAACACAATTTATTCCTAGGTGACAGGCCCGTTGGTCACATTGTGCTCACATCTGCTCCTTAGCTACCTGAGGCTCCCTGTACCACAGTGCTCCTTGGCAGGATTCAGCTGTTCACTGTCCCATGCTTGATGACCTATCCACTTCGTTACAACTTACCTGTCCGGTGACACATTCTTGCACACTTCTCCTGTCTCCTCAGCTACAAAGCATTATCCCTGCATGAATAGTACCACTGAGTGAACACAGATCTGGAGCTACTATCTACTGCCCAAGGACTAACCAACTAGAGTTCAGTTGTAAGCAAGCTCCCAGCAGGGAGGGCAATTGGCATTAACTTTGGGTGTACTGTGCCTACTTTTCTGAGTTCTCACCCCACCCTTTAGTTAAGTTCAGAACTGGGATCACAAACCAAGGATTTCAGCATTCTTGGCAAGCTGTCCAAGTGGGGATTAAGCACCAACCACTGTTCATTATTTCTTAGATTCAGAATGGATTTAAAACTAACGGCAGCTGACGACTGTTAACCATTTACTAAGTGTCAGGGTCCATCCTGAAGGCTTTCATGTTATGCAATCCTCATTCACAACTCTGTGACATTGAATGGCATGTAAGAAAGGCAGAGAGGGGCAATTGGGAGCCACCCCACACGGGTGCTGGGATCCAAACTTGTCAACTGGTGAGCCATCTCTCTAGCCCTGATTAGGCCTTTCTTTTTATTGTTCTAAGGGAATTTGTTTTATTAAACAAATATTTTTGAGCTGCAACTCTATGCCCGTAATTTTAATTTTAATGTGAACTAGGCTCTGTAGTCGTCTGTGCCTGAATACTTGGTTCATGCTGTTGGTGGTGCCATTTTAAGAGGTTGTGGAGCCTTTTAGATAGGGGTCTTATCCTGGTGGACATAAGGCCCTAGGAGTGATACTAGACAGTCATAGCCAGCCCAGCTCTCTCCCTCTCCCCAATGAGCAAATCACTGCACACCTCTACCACCAGGAATTTCCCACTATTAAACATTGAGATACAATACATCTTTTTTCCAGTTTCTTCCTCATCCTCCCTTAAACACCAGATCACAGGAGAGCCCAGTCCCAATAGACACATCTATATCGCATAGTCTATGGCTTTGGGAACAACATGGAAGATTTTAAGAGCCAGAATATCAGAGGGTCTGTGGTGAAAGTCTGTCCTAGAAATGACAGCATAAACAAGACCAGAACAATGGCAACATCAATAGGCAGACTAATATGGAAGGGGCAATTTTATTGAGTCCCAGCCCTAAACAAAGAACTATAGGCCAACAGTGATGGCCGAGAGGGGGAGAGTTAACCTGTCCCAGGATGCTTCTCCAATCTAAGGTGATCAGTCCCGAAACCACATACACACAAGAAACAAAAGCAGACTCGGCAGGCTGTATGTATATTATTTATATATTTGTGCATTCATATACATATGGTTGTGGGGAGGGTAACGATAATGATAAAAAGGGACTATTAATTTGAGAATGGGGGACATGGGAGGGATTGAACAGGGAGTACGTGGGAGGGGCTGGAAGGAGGAAAAGGAATGGGGAAAGGAACAGAATTCTATGGTAATTAAAAATGTGTTTTACATTTCCTTTCTGTCAGACTTTCTGTCACGGCAACAAGAAAAGGATTAGTCCTCTTCTAGCCTTTGAGAACAGACCCATGAATCTCCATCCTCACAGGGCTTCGACAACTAGAACACAGGAAGACTGTAGGCAGGACAGCAACTACTTCTGCTAGGCGACCATCAAAGCTGTAGTCATAGGGATGGTGCCTGTCTGCTCTCTGAGGACATCTGTTCTACTGTACTTATTCCCTAGTGGACACTAAAAGCTGAGTCTGGTGTCTCACAAAAGCTCAGAGAACAGTACTAGGATAATGCATGAAGAATCCATATTCTCTCTGTACCCACCCAATGGACAAGAGAAGTGGTCTGAAGCTGAGTCTTTAAAACCTTAGGGACCACATGCAATGCTCATGATAAAACAAGTATACTTTGCAATGGAAGTTTCTAGGTGAATTCAAATTCACCAAAGACAAAAGTTCAACACCCTTTCTGGAAAAAGAACAACATCTCTTCGATAATTTAGGAGCCCCTTAAAGTAGCATCTCTTTCTCATTGGGCACTCTACTTAAAAGAAGCACCCCAACATCAGCATTGGCAGAACTGACGTAGCCAGCTGTGATGAGGAAGCCTTGTGTTTCTAATCCTCACCCCAGGCTTGTAGTAGAAGAATGTCTCTTTAGATCTTGGGAGACTACCACCTTGGATGCAAGGCAAGGTGGAGAGTAAAATCAAGTAACTAGCACAGGACACCACAGAACTGAGCATTGGTACAACCGTGCTAAGCAAGATGGGGATAGGAGTGCTTGGGGCTTCCAGTGGACAATGAGTATTTTAAAGAGCTCCAGTTCTAGAGGAGATATGGGGTGTGGGAGGGCCACCAAATCAATGTGTAAATGTTACCTTTTTTGTCTTGCAGCTTTTATAGCATCCCTATTCTTTTATCTCCATGTAAGACCCTTAGTTGCATGTATTAGTCTATTGAAAACAATGCATGTGTAAAATAAAAATGCAAAACAGCAAAACAGAGTTGAGGGTGATAGTTCTAGTGGTGTTCCTATGCATTGTAGTTTGTCTAGGAAAGTAGTTTATGTGTATTATCTAGGCATAATTATTAGTAGCAAAGTCTTCATTCATAAAGGCATCTTCATTTGGACAGCAAATTATATCTTGCCTTGCTCATAACTTCCATCCCATGTTAACTCTTTTTTTTTTTTTTTTTTTTTTTTTTGAGACAGAGTTCCTCTGTGTAGCTTTGGAGCTTGTCCTGGAACTCACTCTGTAGCCCAGACTGGCCTCGAACTCACAGAGATCCACCTGCCTCTGCTTCCCGAGTGCTGGGATTAAATGCGTGCACCACCACCGCCCGGCCCATGTTAACTCTTACAGTGTATTTTAAACATACACACACACACACACACACACACACACACACACACACACACACTGATTCTAGGGGCTCTACCTAACATGCCCAAGGTTCTTTACAGCCCTTATATGACACCAACCACTTCCCCCTTCCTGGCCTTCACTTCTGAAGCATGAAGCATCCATGATCCTTCTAGGAAGGCACTCCTGCAAGCTGTCTGCTTGCATTTTCATCTAGCTGCCTCCATTTATTCCCAAACTAGTCCACCCAACATACTGATGAGACCGTAGGGAACCAAATGTGCCAGTGTTGCCAAAGCTGCCAATGACACATGATTTTCAGTTTCTCAAAATCAGAATGGGTTCTCTAGAGCAGGAAAGTGTATGTGGTCAATGCAGCAAGACAGCATGCTTCTAATATTGTCTACAGAGAGGTTTGGAAGAAACACATTTGGGGTTCATTCTCAGGTTGCCATCAAGGACTTCGGGGCACTTTGTGAGGATGGATCCAAGGACGCTATGCACATGCACCCTGCATCTGAAGCGGAATGCAGATCTTCCACCAAGCTGGGGGTGGGGTGGGGTCTACTCTTGCTTAAAGAGGGCTGGTTTCTGGCAGACATCTTGATCCACATTAGAACAGAAGCATGGCAGTGCTCTGGATTTCTGGACATTTGAGTTGTCACATGGTCTTCTATATCATGTGGAATCGTCTTTTATACTCATTCTAAAATTGATTTCCATATTTACTCTTCTGTCTTTTCAGCTTTGGTTCTTTTCCCTCTAGCCTCACCCACATTTCCAGTCTCTGTGCTGTTTTATTAGTGTGATTCATATTCATTATTCTTACTTCATCTGATTTTTTAAATTTATTTTTATGAAATAAATAGAAAAAAAAGAGGAAAGAAACTTTCTTATCAAATGGTATCTCCTTCCAACTGTCAATTTCTAGAGAAGAGGACCTTGTCACAGCCCAGAATCAACATCGCGTCATAGGCATCTTTAACTGGTATGCTTAGGAGTTATCATACATCCTTCATATTGTTAACTTTTGACAGCGCAGCAATACAGACATCAAGATTTTTTAAATGTGGAATTGAGTCAGGAAATAGAAATACATTTTTATTGTACCAACTACCTAACTGACTTGGAAGACTCAACAGGAAGGATGTTTTTGACTCTTCCGGTTCTGCTAACAGAAAACTTAATTTTCCTTAAGGCTGCTACATGTGAATGTTTGTTAAGCAGAAAACCTTCAGTTTTGATATTTCTCCAGTTCTTTCCATTTTTATGCCTTTGTGGTTCAGAAGCTCCCCTTGCTAATAAGTCAGGCATTGGCTCCTGCATCCTGATAGTACAAATAGATATGAGATTATGTTGTCAGGTCAACAAAAAGGCCCTCAGGGATCAGCAGGAGGTCCTAAACCTGTCCATGTTCCTGCAGACAACAACTCCACAGCTCCTAAGACCCTGGCTTAGTTTGCCAAATAGGATGAGTTAAGATAATTTTAAGCAGCCTTAAATTTCATTGCAGCATTTTGTATGAGGGAACCAAAAGTCTCTGCTAATTAGGAATATTTATACCATGGGAATGCCTTGCACAGTAGAATTTTAAAAAACCAAATTATAGCGGATTCTCACAGTAATGCTCTCCTTGGGCTCCCTGCTGTGGGACCCCCTTCGGGTTTGAGTGGCTTCTAATAAGACCCTTTTTGGGCTTTAGGAAAGAAACAGCCTGAAGAGTGTCTCCATTGCCCCCAACTGATTCAGCATTGCAACTCAGGTAGTAGGACAATAGCAATAATAACAATCGAGAATGATTTGATTGATATTTTGTTTCATTACAGGTTATTATACAGTGCTCTGCATTTTGAGAGCTTCAAAATTTTTCTGTCAGTCATTATTTAATTAGTTTTCAGTGCAGTGGAAATGATTCTATCTGAGAAATAACTAGCTTTGTTGAGGCTCTTGCCTTTCCCTGGAACAAATAGTGTCCTTTGCTCCTTTGAGACATCGGGAGTTTCTCTTTTTGGTTTTTGAACCAATGTTAATCATACAAATGAATATAGTATCTGTAGACATTGGGTGATTGTTCTAAGATGAATGTACCTCCAATTAGACAATGGACTGAACTATTAAGACATAAGTGACATAGAAATTGAAGGATGTGAAAAGAGAGACAGTTACAGACATGATCACACAGTGTCTAAATGGAAGGATAGGACACCATAGGAGCAAATAGCAAGAGTACAGGACACGATAGCTTCACGGCAGTGGGGACATCAGGTGGATGAAACATAAATAATGCCATTTTTTTCCCATAGCAATCTAAATAGAATCTTCAACCATCCTTAGAAGGTTTGGTCATGTTTGAGAGAAGGAATGTGGCATTTTAGAGTCTTGAATTGGAAGAACAATAAGACCCCACCCCCATGATTATGTGCACTGGTTGTTTCTTTAGCACAGGAGAGAGAACAACACTGAAAAGGCAACTGAGCACATTTCACTTTATCCTCCCAAAGACAGTTGGCATAAAGCTGGAAGACAGAGAGGCTGTGACAGCGGACAGAATTTCAGATGAGATTTATCATCTTAGGTAGTGGAGGTGAAGTCATCTTTTCTGGGATACATAAGAAGGTTTGCATTTAGATGAGAAAGTGGGAGCAGGAGAAAGCTTGGTCTGGTAGTGGTTTGTTAAAAAAGAAATCACAGCATTTATTTCCATTTTCTTGGGTGCTAGAGTGAATGTGTCTGTGAAGAAAAGCTGTGCAGGAGGAGATGGCATTCATAATATATGATTTCCAGAGCAGGGGGGTATGTATTTAGGATGGGACAATGTTTTTCCATTCTGGTGTTCACTTTTAAAGAAGGACAGAGGCAAACTCACATGTATTTACGGGAGTGAATGAGATCAGGATATTAATCTATGCTTTTGGACACCAGCTCTGTGCTGGGCACTGATGACATAAAAAGTGGGTACTCCTGTGTGAAATCAGTTACAGCTCACTGGGGAAGACAGGCACAAACAAATCACTGTGATAAACCCTACAGGCAGTGGTAGCACAGAAAAGAAAATTTGATTCTGCTGGGAGTATTAAGAGCCTATCACAATGATGTGGCCTAAGTTTGACCTTGAAGGACGGAGCTCACAAGTTCTTAGCAGTAAGAGGGAAAGAGATGGAAGAGGTAGACAAGGCTTTGCCAGGCCAATGAATACTGAAACTGGCCTGCCAAGATGTCGCAGGAACTGAGAGGAGCTGTGGGGTAGAGAGTCAGTCCAGGCTGGTGGCTTTATCCTCAAGTCTCTTGGAGATGAGAGTCATCAGGTAGTCATAAGAAGAGTGAATGTTCAGCTTTGAGATACACAGAGCTTTGTGTGTGCTCCAAATGGCTGCACTGATGCTAAATGGGCAATTCTAAAGAGTGGACATGTAATAAGAGATGGAAGTGAGGGGGCTGCCTTTAGCTTTTCTGTTGTCTGGGATTGTCAGTGATGTGAAGAAATGCTTCAAGGGTTGAGATCCCCTTGATACTGGTGGGCTCATGTAGAGAGTGGAGACCTACCAGCAAAGGGCTCTGATTGTTTTTAATCTTGTATACACTGTGAGTTTTTCATTGTGTCACTTTGTCTCCTAGGAAATTCAACAACAGCAAACTGCAACCCTTGTGGTAGTTTGAATGTAATTGACCCCCATCATCCCATAATCTCATAGGGAGTAGCATTATTAGGAGGGTGGCTTTGTTGGAGTGGATATGGCCTTGTAGAAGAAGTGTGTCTTGGTGGGGCCAGGCTTTGAAGTTTCATATATATTCAGGATACGACCCAGTGTCTCAGTCAACTTCCTGCTGCCTTCTGGTCAAGATGTAGCCAGCACCATGCTCTCCATCATGAGCCTCTAGAACTGTAAACCATCCACCTCAATTACAAGTTTTCTTTGTAAGAGCTGCCGTGGTCATGATGTCTCCTCACAGCAATAGAAACTCTGACTCAGACAACTCTCTAAACTGTTTTACCTGCATTTCTTACTCACCCATACTATTATATTCTCCACATTTATGTCTCATTATACATTTTGATAAGACATACAAATCCCTCTGTTAATTGAGTAGTACATGAATAAATAAATGAATAAGCTTTTAATCTTATCCTAAAATCACTTTCCTAGGTGTGTGTTCATGTGTGTGTCTATTCATGTTTGTGAGCACAGGTGTACATGCCACAGTGCTGGTGGGAAGGTCGGAGGTCATCCAACCTCAGATGTTGGTCGTCACTTTTCACCTTGATTGAGGAAGGTTCTTTATTCCTTTA
This sequence comes from Peromyscus attwateri, assembly GCA_902168425.1. Classification (NCBI taxonomy): domain Eukaryota; kingdom Metazoa; phylum Chordata; class Mammalia; order Rodentia; family Cricetidae; genus Peromyscus; species Peromyscus attwateri. The sequence continues at coordinate 22,311 of CABHPP010126712.1, read as the reverse complement.
CTGCTGCACATGCCACATTCTCCAGCTCTCCTGCCTCTGTGGAATCTCTCACTCCATCTTCCATCTCACCACAGGAGCACCGGAGTCATTACAGATGTGCCCCGGTCCCCCATAGCTTTACATGACTCTGATGGTTCAGACTCAGGTATTTATGCTCATGAGGCAAGTACTTTCCTCACTGAGTCATCCCCCAATCCCCTACCTTCTTTTTTCTGTTATTCACAGGTATAAAGGCCACCGAGGGCTTCACTGACTTTCCACAAGAGAATGAATTCAAAATAATGAATACAAGTAAAAACCAATGTCCCATTTCACATGCATTAAAATGTCTGCAGTCAAAAGACATGCAATAACAAGTGTTTGCATGGATATGGAGGAAATGGAGCCACCAGATGTTGTTGGAAATGTAAATAATCAGTCAATTAAATAGAGTTACTATGTGGGCCAGCACCACCCTAAGAATATATTTAAAAGAATCAAGATCACATGTCCACAAAATTTTAAACATGAATGTTCATAGCAACATGATAAAGAATAGCTCCAAATCGACAGCTCAGTTATCCATTAATTGATGGATAGAGAAGCAAAGGCAGAGCATTTACACAATGGAATGTTATTTAATCATTGAAAGGAAACACCACACGGACATACACTAAAGTATGGATGAACTTGGAAAAAAATTATTCTAAATGAAGGGACACATAAAAGTTACATTTGTGCGTGTTCCCTTTCATACTACCAGAAAGTAAATTAATTATTATTAGGGTCTAGGAAGAAGGATTTGTCAATGGCCAGGGTTTCTTTTTTGTGTAATAAAATTATCTGGGATTAGGAAGCTGTGAAAATTGTATAGCTTTATGAAATACTAAAATATGATAAATCTTAATATTTTATGGAATATGAATTATAACTTATTAAGATTAATACACATCAGTAGAAATCATTGGAAAAATTAGTTGATCAGGTGGAATGGGCAGAAGATTTTCCTGCAAGGAATTTTACTAAACTGTTCCTTCAATCATTTCTAATTACTTCAAATGCTTTCTGCTGCAACTTTCATTACAAACTTCATTTTAAAAAATGTGCTTAACAACCTGGAAATCTGTAGTTTGTTATTCCGAAGTATAGCTGAAATATATAGGAGAAATGACTGCTAAGTGATGATCTAGTAGGTGACTGAACTGTCTGTCCTGTGTATTAAGGCTATGTCAAAGTAATTATAAATATTATACTAGTAACAAATACTAATAAATTCTAATCTTTGAAACTCACCATCCATCTTTACTTAGGTTACCTTGTTTCCATATTTATTGGCATACCTATGTAAATAATATGCAAATAATGTTTACACAAACATTTTGCTGTTTTAAATGTCAAGAATCATTCTCCATATTCCCTAGCTACATTGGTGTTGTGCACCCTTTGTGCCCAGAGGAGCTACCTCCTTCCAGAGTATCCCACTGTACAAAGAGGCTACTTCTATGAACTGAAACTCCTGAATTCTAAAAAGATTCAGTAGTCTTTCCCTTTCTGTTGTGATTCCTGCAAAGAACTGGTATTCTTAAGATGCTTAAGACAACCCAAGTTTAAACATCTGAAGTCTGGATTTGATGTTGGTATCTCGAGAAATCAGTTGGGATCTATCTTGGTCTGTCTTACTCTCGGTTCCCACTTGCCTGGCTTAATTGATGCAACAGCAGAAGGTGCTTGGAAGTCCGGGCACAACAGTGTAAATGATCACATTTCTTAGTTAATGAATGAATTGCTCTTTCATAAAGATTTGTTTATGTAAATAAATAGACCTGTACCTTGATTAGTGAATTCCCTGGGAAGGAAAGTCCTTGTAAGAAGTCCTGCTGTATTTAAAAGCTAAACAAAGCAAATAAATGCTCTGACTGGGTGGGAAGACTGAGCTTTCTGGGAAGTATTCAAGCTCTGTTCTGCCCAAGGCAGCCTCACCTCAAGAGAAGCCAGGAGCCCTCTGGGTCTCTCCTCAGCAGTCTCATCCTGCCCACACCTGCTGCCCAGAGCTGGAAGCCCTTCTAATTAGGAGGGCATCTGCATCCTTTCTATCTCTACTTGGTGATGGGGTAGACTAAATCTATTCTGGAGGTCTTTACAGTCAAGAAAGAATTCTAAGCTAACCTTTACTTGCAGAATTAAACAATCCTCTTAAAAACAAATAAATAGAGTCAAAAGCATGGATCCAGGCAAACCACACAGAATACTGGAGAGGAGATTGTCAGGCCAGAGCCCGGCTGTTTCTGAATTAATCTTTTAGAGACGAAGAGGCCAAGATGGCGGGGGAGCACAACCCGCCCCATTCTGAAGGTTTGGAGCAGGAGTCCTTATGGTTATGCAATGTGTCATGGGACCTGGTTGGCAAGGGAGCCATTGTAAGCGGTTTTCTTGAAGTTTGTTCTATTCCTGTTTTTCAGAACAACTCAAAAACACAATCTTTTTTCCTGGCCAACACAATCAGAATCTCTAAAGATTAAATCCAGAAATTCTCTTACTTAACAAATCCCTTATGTATGTTTTATACACACCCAAATTTAAGAATTCCTGGTGACATTACTATCTCTGGTAAAAACTATTTATTTTGAGGGTCATCTGCTTTATTTCATAGCATTTGATGGAGATCCATTACAGCCTGCCTTCTCCTAGATCGCCAAGCATTCCCTATACCGCCTGTATTAATTTAAATTTGCCCTAATCAAGCTGTGTATTATCAAAACCCATCTTTACAGAGGCATTACTCCATTCATGTAACCTTTAGTCTGTTCCTGGATTCTCTCTACTTCAGGGATGAGGGAAGCTACAAGGAAGATAAATACTAGCTGCAGTAAAGGTAACTTTGTCCTCATTAACTATGGCTCATTACTAGAAAGTTTGTTACAACTCCGTAATCTTTTCAAATTCACCTTTGAAAAGAATGAGTATCTGGGGGTTAGTAAGAACATTGGAGGGCCTTCTTAAATAGCTTCTGACTGTGTGTTTTTTTTTTCCAGACTGATTTAAATGTGCGTGGGAAGGGAAAAATATGCTGCTGGCCACAGCAGTCTAGATAGAAAAAAGTTTTAAGTTGATTTCTAGTATAGGTCAAAAATTATATTTTAGAGACTATTTTAAGGATAGGTTTGTAATGCTAGAAAAATTTCTTCTCCAAAAATGTCAATGTAACATTTTAAACTAGGGCAGGCAAATTCATTATCTGAATTTGTATAAAATGCAACCCAGGCAATCGGAATTCTTTGTTGACAACATGTTTAAATAGGAGAACAACTTTCCTCTATAAACAGGATGCTAACTTCGTATAGATTTAAAATATGGAGTCAATGCAAGAAGTACATGTTAGGTTAATAAGAGAGAAGGGAAATGTGTTGGTTATCTCTCACATTCAGCCCTGTATCAAAAGGCAAAGCCACATCAGCTGACAGATGCATTTTTGAAGAGGACCACACAGTTATGTATCCATCTACAGCTGCACCAAAACAGTGGGGTCACCATGAGGGAAGACAGTTGACATCAGCACATTACCATCTTTTTCTGACCTATTTCTGAGACACATAGAGAATGTGAATCCAGAGAGATGAGTATTGCTGTGAGCCATTGGAGTGGGCCCTGGAAACCAGAAAATGAAACGAATTCTTTCTTAGAGTCTCCAAGAAGAATTGGGACAAGACGCCACCTCAATCTTAGCCCAGGGGGACCAGTGTCAGTCTTCTAATGTGTAGGGGGATAACGTGATAAATTTAGGCCTTTCAAATTGAGAGTGATTTGATACAGCAGCAATAGGGAACTAATACACTAGACCCTGGAGGTGAGTCAGATACCCAGATGCTTAGCTGCTCTTTCTGTATAAAAAAGAAAACAACAGCAACAAAGGAACACTATCCATAACTGCCAATGAATGAGTTCCACTGGGCAATATAGTCAACAAGGACAAGCAAAGAGCCCTTGAAGTTGTTCAACTGGTTATCAGCAGAGTAGAGAGCCACGTTTCTCAGAGGAAATTATAGTTCTCCTCCTGATTGTGACTTAGCATGGCCTCAAAGAGCTGTCACTGTGTTACCCTAGTGTGCAACCTACCAATTAGGTCAGAATTGTCAGCAGACACTGAGAAATTGTGTTGAAGTAGTGTATCCCAAAGCATGCATAAATACGTGGAAATGCCCGCGCGAGAGCAGTTTCTCTAGTTGAGTGATGTGGTGCATTATTTGTGTCATTTAACTTTAAGATTGCCCATTAACTTCATCTTTGTGTGACCAAGTCTTAGAAGGCATGCTTAGCTTACAAAAATGTGATGTAGGGAAAAATAGATGGCATCAAGTTACATCATGTCTTTTCAGTTTCCATCAGTGATCACAGTGGGCTATAGAAGGAGGGAGGGGAGAAGAGAAGGGAAGAGGAAAGAAAGAAGATAAAAGGAGCAAAGGTATGTGGGGAAAAGAAGAGCAGAATAGGGTGAAGAAGAGCGGAAAGAAAAATGCAGGGTGGAGAAGAATTCTAAGATTGTAATGACTCTAGGACTCAGAGTACCATTTTATACTTTATTTTGTAATCTCCTCAATAGCTATGTGAATTAGAAAAAATTGCTATTATTAACATTGTAGATAAATGGATCTGAAGCTAAGAACTGGTTGGGATACAATCCAGATCCCACAAATCCAACATTCTTTCCAAGATGGCATTCAATTCCCCTCTATAATTCCTTGTTATCTTGAAATTGAATTGGTTTAAAAGAAGAAGAGGAGGAAAGACAGTTGTATTTCCAATCAAGGGTTATGACCCTGTTTCAGAGGTGTTTTCATTCCATTCCCACCAGGACCAGCTCAAGGACAGCATTGTTGGTACTGGTTTTTACAATACCCCTTATCATCTCCCTTGATCACAAACATCACAGCTGCCTATCTTCAGGACATAACCATCCACAAGCTGCTTTTTGTATCTACCCCAGCTCACCCATGAACAAATGGACAACAGCCAGTCTTAGTCACCTTTACTATGCTGTGAGGATGCTCAGCCCAGAATATCTGCCTGTGGATTTGCCACATGTGGACCTAGAACACATTTCTCAGCCCCCACCCTCCACTATCTCTAGCTCCAAAGCCCTATGTAACCAGGATCTTGTCACATCAGCTTTCTAAGACAGAGACTTCTTCCTTCTAAGGTTATTTAGCTCCACTAAAATATTGCAACAGTTGGATACCAGGCTAACTCACCTTCAACTGAAATAGAGTTTGGAAAAATTCCAAATTAGAAACTTGCCTGGGTATGTCCAGAAGCCAAGAGTGTTGGTAGGTCAGAGGCTAGGGAGCTATGAAAACTACAGAAAGACTCAAAGGCGCCCTTCAGTGGCTGGAGCATTTCTCCCCAAAGGAGAGGCAATAGCTGTAGCTGAGCGGAAGACTTCAAACCAATTACCTTCTTTAATCACACTCATGTGAACACAAAGGACAGCGCTTCACACTCATACTTCACTCTTCGTAAAATAGTGTGTGCTGCTTTGAAAGAAAAGGGCCCCCAAAGGGAGTGGCACTATAAGGAGGTGTGGCTTTGTTGGAGTAGGTATGGCCTGCTTGGAGAACGTGTCGTTGTAGAGATGGGCTTTGAAGTCTCATCTATACTAAAGCCACTCCCAGTGACCCAGACCGCTTCCTGTTCCCTGCAGGTCAAACTGTAGGAATCTCAGGCCCTTCTCTAGCACCATGTCTGCCTGCAGGCCACCGTGTCACATCATGATGATAATGGACCAAACCTCTGAAAATGTAGCTTACCTCAATTAAATGTCTTTCCTTAATAAGAGTTGCTGTGGTCATGGTGTCTCTCCACAGTAATGGAAACCCTAACTAAGACAGTGTGCACATCTGTTATTTCTTTAGTATCACCACTTTTGAAAATTTAGACTCTATGATTCAGATCAACTCACTGTCTCTTAACATAGTTAATCAAGAAGTAGAAGGCAGGTTTTCTGGCTTCCTGATTGGCACACCTCCCACAATGTAGTGAGATGCATGGAGGAAAAGGCCAATGGAGAATATAAGCATAGGAGAACTTTTTCATTACTCTTTAATATTCAGAATTTTTTTCTCCTGAAATTGTGATATTGTATATTCCTACATAGATTTAAATAGTAAAGTAGTTTTACTTGATGGACTCAATAGCTTTGTTTTGTTGTTGTTGTTGTTGTTGTTGTTGTTTTCCTGTATTTACATATTGAAGCCCTAATCTACAACAGAGCTGTATTTGAAGATGAGGTTTTCTGAGAAGCAATTAGATCTATATGAAGGTATGGGAAGGGGCCTTCATTGTATATTTCTAAGAAAAGAAACACAAAGAAACTCCTCTCTACCTTACTGCACTGAGGAAAGGCAGTGGGAATAAGCTTCACCAGGAGCCTGATGACTAGTACCTCAGTGCTGGCCTCCTCAGCCTTCAGGAATGTGGAAATAAAAGTGTTTACAGCACCAAATTGGTTGTGCTCTATTTTGGTGGTTTGAAAGACATTGACTAGCATGCAATATAATCTAGCTTTTCATCAACTTAAAATTTTTACATGTCAAAAGTAAGGATTGTGCTGCGACATACCAACATCATTCGCATTTTTTTTCAAAAATTTTAAATAAATGTAAACTATTTCGCTGTTTTAAAAAATGTATATTTCTCAATTTTAATGATTCATCTGGAGCAAGGAGTCTCTGCCTTGAAACTTTGAATTAGATATTTGTGGTTGTGGATTAGATACTTGTGCTTTTCTGTGCATTAGTATCTCTGGTGTCCACACACTACATGCTCTACTGCTTGCCTTCCCAGTCACGATAATCAAATATGTGTCCAGCTACTCTCCAGCATCTCCTGGCAGCAAAGCGTCTCCTGCCGAGAATCAGCTATAGAGCCCACTGTGTGTTCTGGAATACTTACATCAATGTGCATGTTTTTAACTTCATTTATGTTGAGTTATATTAAGAAATAGTGATAGTAGTGTCCTGATTTCAACAAAGCCAGTGACATTTTATGTGACATTTATTACATGAAGGATGACATTGAAATACAAATTGGGGGTGGGGGTGGACCAATTCTGATTGAAGAGCTTCATGTGGAAATGTGAATGCCCTAGATGGCATAGCCATAGATTGTGTTCTCCAACTGGCAATAATCACAGTGGAGTCCTAAGACCTAGCTGACTCTTTTCCTCCTTGCAGAAATGGTTTTGAATTTGGGGAAAGTATGAGTACTAAACCTACATATCTCTAGGGAAAAAATTAAGACCGGTAAATTGGTGTAGAAGTATGTAACCATTTGGAGTGATTTCCATTGGAGTGTGTCATCTTACCCCAATGGATTGCTTTTTATAATAAAGGAAAATAAAATAAATATAAACATGCAAAAGCTTAATAGTTCCCCAAACTCTGATAAATGTTAATAGAATACATATGAAAAAGAGATGTTTAACCAGATCCTTAGGACTAGCAAGACCAAGGTTCAGTGTCTGGTTAGACTCCTGCATCCGTACACCATCTCTTCATTGTCCAGTGTGTTTATTGTGGTTTGTTCTATCATAGCTCCTCATTCCACTCAGCTTCTGTTGATTGGCACTTACTGTGAAGACATGTTACAAAGGCCTGACCTCACTGGCTTTCCATTTGTCATGACAAAAACACTACAGTCATAGTGGCACACTTTGAATGTCGTGATCAGCATATGAGCTTTTCTTAAAATGCAAAAATTTATTTTTATTATATGTTGCCGTTGCACTTTGCTCATGTTTACTCAGCATATACTTTCACTTCATTTTATGGGAGGGCAGTTTAGTCCATGACACAGAGTTCCAACTACCCATTTGTTCAGAACTTTTTTGATTTTACTACTGTAACCTCTCTGTCCTGAGGGAACCTGGATGGTTGGATACCCTACTGGAGCAAGTACAAGTTTTTGACAGGGTTCTTATTAAAATTAACATTTAAAAATATTCATCAAGAGATGGAAATGTAAGGTCAAGAATAGTCTCTAAAGCTACTGTTTATTATTTAGATGGGATCTCACTATGTAACCCAGAGTGATCTGGAATTTATGATATTCCTAATACTACCTTCCAAGTGCTGGGGTTGTAGTTATAGGCCACCATGTCCCATCTACTTCTAAAGAAAAACAGACTCCTAACACCGGAATAGCACATGGCCTGTGGAAAGGGTATCACCCAGACTGTATGACTTCTGGGTACTGCGGCTACAGTTGTGAAGACAAGGATTTCCAAGGACAAGAGCACAGTGCATCTCAGAGCACTGCTTGTAAGCAAGGACACGCTGCCACCTTGAAAGGCAATAAAGACCACCCTTTGTCTATAGGGGATGCTGCCGTTATTTCCCTGAAAATTTAATTCAAACGGGTACTGAGATCTGAAACGTGGAGATATCTACAAATTAGATGGATACTCAGTATTTTTAAAGGAAAGAAAAGAAATCCAGGCCACAAAGAACTATCTCAAAGCAGCACCAGCAGGTCTTTTGATGTTAATCACTACATTACTACGAACATGTTTTGAAAATCTACACTGTGGATGAAATTTCTTGGGATCGTTATATGAACTATGCATATTATAAATATTAAAACTTAAAAATTGTTCTCATGTGTCAAGTTCACCTTTTTTTAAAAAAAAAGTGTGTGTAAAATATGCAAATCAATTCTATTTGAATACTTCGTATTCCTTTCAAATTAGTATTCCAACATTAACTGAAGAAAACTCAATATTACTTGAGTTCTACCCTTCAACTGTTTCTCTAGAATATGAATATCTTAAAGGAATTCATTTCTATTCGAAGTGGCACCTTATTTTTTTCAAGGAACTTTAGAATCTAAAACTAATTTTGATGCACAAAACATCAAATGTTCACATGGTTACAGATTCTACTTGAATTTACTGAATCTATCACATGAAAGATTTCTGTGAGAAAGCCTTCATATTTAACCTGTTATTAAGGTCCCATATTGATCTAGAGACAAAATCATTATAAAGCAACTTGACTCTACAATGGCAGAAAGACACTTTCCACCATGATAAAACTCAAGGAAAATTATTGTAGAGATTATGCTTTAATTGTCAGGTTCTAAACAAACTGCTTTGTTGCAATAATTGCTACAACTTGACATATCTGCTAAAAAAAAAACCAAAAAAGTGTGGTCTGCGTGCACAGAAATGCTCAATCCCCTCAATCCTAAATTTTAAGGAAATTTTGAGCCACGAGGAAGCTCAAACAGTGTTTTTCCCTTTTTGGAGGTTGCTGACACTTGTTTGGCAAGTCCCTTCCAAGACAGTATTGCAAATGTAAAGGCCTCAGCATAACCGTTTTGAATGTAGGTAGCATTACAAAGCGTCAAATTCTCATAAAGCCCATGCCTTATTTCTGCTCCCACAGGTCAATCCTGCAAGACTTTGAGACTGGTATGTTTTGACAATATCACTAGTGTCCTCATGTAGATATATGCAATGATCTTGTTTTGTTTTTAATTCCTTGGACTGCAGTTACATTAAAAAAAATCATTATCTGAAATATATGGAGGATATTCAATGTCATGCCACCCTCCTTCCCTAGTTAAATGCTGGCTCTTTAATAATCATGTATGTATGGCAGAAGGCTTCAGTGCTCCCAGTGGAGACAAAAGGACCAGGGCTCTAAACTGAGGCTAACAGGAGACCATTGCAGAACAGCTGAAATGGAGCCTCTGCTTCCTTTGCAGATGCTTGGTACTGCCTGCCTCTGAGATGAAAAATACAATTCTTTGTCTCCTAAATAAATTCTTTTCACCGAAATAAAATTTCGGTGAAAAAAAAAATAGCATCAGAAGGTTTTCATGTTACAATCACATTTACTGTAAAAGCTAAATCAAGTACACTGTGTGTGTGTGGGGGGGGGTTGACTCCAATAGAAAGCTGGCTAATACACAAACACACACACACACACACACACACACACACACACACACACACACATCCAAGCAAATCAAATCATTTGAAAATAGGGTTTGTCATGGAAACAGCATTCTAATGGGATCGTATCATCAGTGGCTTTATGGTTTCCCAGGTAAGTTCTATTTTGCCATCAATACTGAATGAAGCAAAACTAAACCAAATCAAACAAAAACCGCCCTGGTTTTATGTATCTCCTATGCCTTAAAATAAATTACTTCTGGAAAACAAAGCCTGACAGTGACTTAAAATACTGTTTGAACGTTTGACTACAGAATCTCAAACCTTTCTGTGTCAGGTTCACATCTGCAGCAAACCCACAATAAGACTGGTTTTTACATTTAATCCTAAGACAAAATTAATGAATTGTCTTGAAATTGTCTCCCAGAAGTTACATAATTACCTAATGAGACATGTTCTAATTTGGTTACAGAATTATTGTTTTTCATGTGTATCTATATATAAAAGCTTCTCAAATACCACCTTTTCAATTATTGCAAAAAAAATGAATATTGCTTTTTGCTAATTAAAATGATATGCTTTCCATTAAATTAAAACTTAAATGTCTTAAAATGAATTAAAACTTACAACACAATTTTCTGACAACCATGAAGGACACTCTACTGTATTGATGGTCTTCTCTTAGCCCTTTGTCCTTTTATTTTTAAAAGTAATGGGAAAATATAGTAAAGGTATTTTTAATCTCCAGATATTTGAAGTTTTCCAGTAGTGTTCCTTTCTCATACCATTTCCATATTATAAAATATAAATTGTGTATTTCTATTTTAAAATTTAATGTATATATAGTCACATGTATGTGTATAGGTACATATACACACAAACACATAAATTCTGAGGATGAGTAGGTCAACTAGGAAATTCCTCAGGGAAAGGCTCTTTGAACAATATGAAAAGGGAATCTTCAGATGTAAACAAAAAAAGACTTCCATAGTCTACTGCTGTCTTAAGATGCTTATGAACCAAGTCAGTGGCCGCTTACGGATTGCCTGTTTATGTTTTTGGAATGTGTAAGGTAATGGTAAGATAAGACAATACCTCATAAACATCACAAAGGCAAAGACTGAATGATAAACCTCCACATAATAAAAGTCATGTGAATGTATCCCTTGGGGGAAAAAAGCTTCAATGTTAAAGATTAGAGTTATCTTTTAATAATAATATTGCTTGATATTATTATTATTCAAAACTGTTCTCTGCTGTGAAGAAAACAGCCTTTGCGTGGGACTTCATAGATGCCACTCAGAAGGAAGGCAGACTGGGTATTCTTTGGACTAGACTTTCTCTTCTGTTCTTTAGGTTTTGATATTGTGGGCCTGGTTGTGAGGCATTATAAACTGAGAAGACAGTTCAGATAGGTCTATTATTTTTCAGGCACAAAACAATGTAATTTCGTACAAAACTTTCACTTTTTTATTTGCGAAATTAAAAATATGGCATTTTATATATATAAACTTCTATTCCTCTATAAATATAAATGGTTTTGTGATAAATGAACAGAATAAATGCATACCAAATTCAAAAACCAATGTCATTTTTGGAAATGACAGCCATAGATAAATTTAGGTCTTAGGTGCCGGCATTTTTGATAAACTCTTAAAAGTTTAAACACTACAATCAGGAGGATTGCTTTTCTCCTCTTCATAGAGAACTAAAGTGAATGTTTGTAAATGGCTTTGAGAGATTTACACTTGACACACTGCCGTAAATCCAAACAGGAGCACACACGGTAGGATGCAGTAGGAATGTACACACTTCCGATTCAGCATGCATGCCCAGATTGTATTTGTTTCTCTCACCCATCAATTAGTTTACCTCCTGTGCCTTCTGAAGTATACCAGGCTACTCCAGGGGTGTGGATGGTTCCTCCCTCAGAATGTGTTGCTGAGTAATCATCATGTGTACACTTCATAGTGTACAACTTCTCGGCTGTAAAGTTGATATAAGTCTAATTATAATTTGATTAAAACCAGGAAACAGCATTTCATTTTGAGGAAGTCCACTCCACTGAGATCTCCTTCAGTTTTTCATATTTTCTGTATGCTCTGCTATCCTGTTAAGGAAAGCAAAGATCAACTCCTTCACTAAGCTTTCCAGGCGACCTCAAAGTCTCCATTTCATAGGATAAAATCTAAAAGCAGGCAGCCTCACAGGAGGGGAGTGGGGGTGGGGAGCAAGTTGCCAGCCATCAAAATGTAATTAGAACACTTTATAATCTCCTTCTTCCGTTTCTTCCAACACAAAGCTCTTCCATAGTCTCACTAATGGCCAAACCCATAGCAGGTTTTAGTCACTAAAGTAAAAGAGCTCACTCATAAAAAGTCAGCCTTTCCAAAGTTAGGCATTGGTTACCGCACTTACTCTCTGACCAATTTAGGTAGGAACATCTGGGCAGGGAACATCAGGGTAGAGGGAGGTTGGGTCAACGGGCAGTGATCACTCTGCGGGCCTCTATGAAGCTGGAAGATGGTTCTGAAAAAATCAGCATCGGGAAGTCACAGGGACGAGCCTCACACTCTGCCTCTGAAAGGGGGAGGGGACTGGAATGGGCGGGGCCCACCTCAGGAGCGGGGAAACTCGGTGGAGTTCTGCACCTGAAAAGTTTCCAGGCAAGCAAGGGGCGGGGAGGTGGGGGGAAGCTGAAGGAAGGGGTGGGAAATGACCCTGGAGAGGCAACCCATGTCACAGCCCCCAGTGCGGCAGCCAGGCCCACGCTCCCACGACTGGGATAAGGGCGCAGGGCAGGGCACTCGGCAAGTGTGCTCTGTTTTACCTCTTCTGCAGTCTTCCGAAAAAGGCAAGTGAGAAAAGCTTCAAATGCTTAAACCGCCCTAAATAATTAAACATTTTTAAAAAGAAAAAATTCGCGTTGTTCGGTAGTCTTTAAATACAAATATACTTACAAAAATCTTACACAGGCTATTTACAATCATAAAAGCGTACAGTCCCTGGTATCAGAGCTAGGGCTACAGAGATCGGTCCACACACACACACCCCTCTGGCAGTTGGGCCCTCTCTTTCCTTTACCCCTGGGACGGAAGCTTTTGCAGGAGCTGTGCTGTTTGTTGAAAGGAGCCTGCAAAAGTTGAGTGTCTAGCAAGGAAGCCCGGAGTGGCCAGGCTTGGCAGGAATTCCTTGGGGCCAGCTTTGGGGCCAGCTTTCGGGCCAGGGCTGGGATCCGACCAAGAAGCAGGGAAGGCAGAGTTCGGGTCTCAGACGGTAGTCTCCCCCTGTTTGCTGTTGGTAAGCCTCGTGTAGAACTTCCTCCAGGAGTTCAGTGTCTTGCCAGACCAGATCCAGAAGCCCGATGTGATGCCCACGATCAGCGTCATGAGATACTTGATCATAAAGACGGTGAAGTCGGGAGTCATGGGCGGGTGTGGTGGGACGCCTCCACCCCCCTGGAGGTGAGGGCAGGGGATGGCATAACTCTTGCAGCTCTGGGCCACCCAGCTGCGCTCCCACTGGTCCCGGAAGGCCTGCTCGTAGAAGTAGCAGGCGATGACGATGGTGGCCGGCACGGTGTAGAGCACGCTGAAGACTCCGATGCGCACCATGAGCTTCTCCAGCTTCTCGGTCTTGGTGCCATCGTGCTTCATGATGGTGCGGATGCGGAAGAGCGACACGAAACCGGCCAGCAGGAAAGAGGTGCCGATGAACAGATAGACGAAGAGCGGCGCCAGCACAAAGCCACGCAGCGCGTCCACGTTGTTAAGCCCTACAAAACACACTCCACTCAGTACATCGCCGTCCACCTGGCCCAACGCCAGGATGGTTATAGTTTTGATGGCTGGCACAGCCCAGGCGGCTAGGTGAAAATACTGTGAGTTGGCCTCGATGGCTTCGTGGCCCCACTTCATGCCGGCTGCCAGGAACCAGGTGAGGGACAGGATCACCCACCAGATGGAGCTGGCCATGCTGAAGAAGTAGAGCATCATAAAGAGGATGGTGCAGCCCTCCTTCTTAGTGCCCTGCGCCACCGTGCGCGCCCCGTCCTCTGCAAACTTGTCGTTACACACCACCCGGTCCTCCAGCAGAAAGCCAGCGATGTAGGCCACGGCCACCGCTGTGTAACAGCCGGACAGGAAAATGATGGGCCGTTCCGGGTAGCTGAAGCGCCGCATGTCCACCAGGTACGTGAGTACCGTGAAGAGCGTGGAGGCGCAGCACAGCACGGACCAGATGCCAATCCAGGTGCGCGAGAAGCGCAGCTCCTCCGGCCCAAAGTACATGAGCCCGTATACCTTAGTGGGTTCGCAGGGCGCGCCGCAGTCCTTCTCCCCCAGAAAGTGGTAGTTGAGGTAGGAGGGCACCCTGAGAGCGCGCGGGCAGGAGAACTTGCCCCGCTCCACCGGGCCGGCGCCCCCCGGGTAGCCGCCGCGATAACCGCCGCCGTGCTGCGGATTACTAGTCCAGAACTCCGGCAGCAAGGAGGGGGTCGGGGTACCTTTGTCGGACGTGTTCTGGCCCACGCACAGCTCTCCCGCGCCATGCACCGGGAACTTCTCGCACTTGAGCGTGTCTGGCCACTGGAAGCCGAACTTGTTCATGAGCGCCTCGCAACCCTGGCGTGCGCGCTCGCACAGGGAGCGGCAGGGCGGCAGCGCCTGCTCCAGCACGGTGCACACAGGCGCATACATGGAGCACAGGAAGAACTTGAGCTCGGCGGAGCACTGCACCTTCACCAGCGGGTAGAACTGGTGCACCTCCAGGCCCGCGTCCTCCTGATTCGTGTGGCCCAGCAGGTTGGGCATGATGGTCTGGTTGTACGCGATGTCCGTGCACAGAGGGATGGATATGGGCTGGCAGTAGCCGTGGTCCGGGATGGAGATGCCCCGTTCGCCGTTGTACTGCTGCCCGCTCTGCTGCTGCTGGGGCGGCGGCGGGGCTTGCTGGCCCGGCCCGGGTACCTGGCCCGCCGCCTGCGCTCGGACCCCCAACAGCAGCGGAGCCTCCAGCAGCCAAAGCAGCAGCAGCAGCAGCCCACTAGGCCAGCGCCGGGGGTCAGCCCGGGGGCGGCGGGGGCCGGTCGTGTCCCCGCGCCCCACCGCCTCCCGCCGGCCCGGGAGAGCCCCGGCACAAAGTTCCCAGCTCGGCCGGCCGGCGGCCGGGGACTCGCTAGGCGCCGCCTCCTCAGCCATACTTTTTGGGCTCCCTCCTCGGCGCCGGTCGGCTGGGGCAGGCAGCGGCGCGGCGGGTGGCGGCTCCCACTGTGCTCGGGGAGATCTGGTCCCCGCCCGTGCCCTCCGTCGGGCTGCGGTCGCGCTCCGCCCGCTCCCCCGGATTCTGCTCTGAGTCCCGGCCGCCCCGCCGCCGCAGAAACTTGCGGTTCATGAAGCGCGGGCGGCAGGGAGAGCGCGAGGGGTCCCGGCGCGCCGGGGTCGCGTCCCTCCTTCCCGGGCCTCGGCGGGCTTGTGGCTCTCGGCCCGCGGCGCCGCGCTAGTGGCCGCAGCCGGGGAGAGGAGCGGGCAACTCTCGGCAGCCTCGCCGCCGCGGGTCCCCCCTGCGCCTCCGCCTCCTCCTCCTCCTCGGCCGCCGCCTGACCATTTGTGTCAATCCCTCAACTCGCTGCCTCTCCTCTCCCTCGCGCGCCCTCCAACCGGTTTCTAGGCGCCCCGCAGTCTGTCTTTCACCGAGAGGGAGGAGCCTTGAAACCGACGCGGAGCTGGAGGCTCAGGGAGCGTCGCCCAATCGCAGTACCCGCTTCCCAGCGCAAAGGGAGCCCTTTCCCTCCTAGCCTGAGCTGGAACCCGCAGCAGGCGGGAGGAGGAGGAGAAGGAGGAGGAGGAAGTGCTGGTGGTGGTGGTGGTGGTGGCAGAGGCACCGCTCAGGCACAAAGAGTAGCTCTGAAGCGGGACAGGCTTGGTTGCTTTTGCTTTTGCGGAAGAAAGGGCGAGGACAAGTAAGAGAATGGTCCCATATGCTGCTGGAGATAATGAATAGGAGTCGGCGGGCCGCGGGATTTAGCTCTGCTTTGCTTTTTATCTACTTTCATGTGTTAAAAATCCTCCCCTTGACTCTGGTCACAAACAGCTACTTTGAGCTCTGGTTCTGAATGCATGCCCCTGACTTGAGAGTCGGGTTTCCTTTGAGTCTAAGTCTGTCGAGGTTTTGTTTAAAATATGACTCCAATAAACCTTGGAGCTCGCAGGCTGGGCTGGGCGGGCTTTTGGACGCGCCATTTCCCTGGATCACTGTCAAATGAAAACAACAGAACACAAAGTTTGGTGGGATGGAAAATAGAAGCTCGGATGCGTAGTGTGGTTCCTGTAGTCATACTTTACCCCTTCTTTTTAATGGACTCAGAAACAGAAGCAAAGGAAAGCTAGCTGTCCACTAGCTGTTAGAGGAAAGGGCTGGGTACCCCAGCGTCAGACCAAGGAGCTGTACAACCAGACGGAGGGGCAATCCCAAACCCTTAGAGGCCCCCTTTTGAACTCGGGACACTGCCCGGTATGGTATTAAAGTTCCTCAGTGGAGGTGCTCATAGCTGACGGTATTAGTTTGAAATCCAAAACACACTCCCCAAATCGAGTCCGAAAGCAAAGGGCCAACCACACTCCCTAACTTCAGAAAAGAGACAGTCTGTCTCAGTAGATGCACTGGCTTGTTTTTCTTGAAAGATTATTTTAAAGAACTTGTGTGACTCAGACTTATCAATAAAGTGCCATTGTGTTTTACTAATTCTATCGAGATTTTCTCCTCTTAATTAGCCTTATCTTGAGAGACCCAGATTATTTTCTATCGTTTACATATTCATTCGTTCAGTAGATAACTTACCAGACAGCCATTCTACAGTGAGCACTGCCTCAGGAGGTAGGTAGGGGACACAGATGAAGCCCCGGTGCATCTTAAAGGAGGGCATAGTACAGTGGGCACAGGAATGTCAACCGGTGATGACAGTGTCCACCCAGGATCAAAAGGGCACACGGGAGACAAATGGCCAACTAACACAGGCGACGAGGAGTGGGAGGGTTCTAAGGAGAGACAGATGCCAAATGCAGAAGACAGAAGCTCCAAACTGCTTCAGTTTCTGAAGGGCAGGAAAGGAGAGTGTGCATGCCCTGGGCATGAGGGAAAGAAAGGCCTCTCTAGCCCATACAAACTAGCAGGAGCCAAAGTGTTCAAACAACAGGGAGCAGCTGCAGGTGTCTTTGCCCCCACAGAAGCAGGAAGTGGTTCCAGGCTGACTGACAGAGGACCGGGCTCAAGCCGTGAGGAAACATCAACATTCCTCTACACATATAGATCACCACTCAAGATGAGACTTGTCTGCATGCTAACAGGCACTGGGAAGTCTGTCACTATGTTGGCGTCTGCGGGAAACTGCAGCCATATCTTTACCTATTAAATCAGAGTGGCATCCATTTGTCTCATAGATTTACTGTCATTATTTTTTAAATGTTCATAGAAACTGTAATATTCACTAAAGTTTGTTTTGGGTCTTTGCATGGAAGCTCTCATGAAACTTACTATCCCCTTGCTTCAGCCTTCTGAGTAGCTTGGATCACAGGTACATACCACTATGTCTGACTATGTCTGGCGTGTTTTAAAGTAGTTTCGAAGGGAAAAATGTATTTTTTAAATTCCTAGCATTTTTAAAGAGCAACAGGTACTAAATACACACTCAGGTAACAGGTGTTGTGGGGTCAGGAAGTGCTGACTGTAACTCACCGCACATTTTGATAGTGAGAAGGAGGTGAGGGAGCACAGGTTCTCTCTGTGGTCTTTTGAACACTCAGATTCACTGTTCATTTCACCTTCCTAAGAGCTTCCTGATCCATAGGCTCCCAGGGACTGGTTCTCTACCCTTCCGCTCTGATACCACTCATCTCTGCTAACCCCACTCTTCGGATCTTTACTAAGCCATCGCCCTCCTCTTATAAAGACGTAGCTGTCTTGTGTTTCATCTTCTTAAGGTTCTTTAGCTGACTATGCTAGGTGAGAAGTGAATGTATTCAAATACATTAGTTACCGAGAAGCATCATATAAATTAAGCATTTCCTTAAACAGACCAAGCTACACAACTGTCTACCTTTTGCAGAGGGCCTAATTCAGTCCTGGGCAAGCTTCACAGCTGTTGGTCTAAAGTTCATAATGGGATCAGGATCTATCCCTGGTGCATGAGCTGGCTTTTTTTTTTTTTTTTCAGCCCATTACCTATGGTGGGACACCTCGCACAACCTTCATTCAGGGGGGAGGGGCTTGGACCTGTCTCAACTAAATGTACCAGACTTTGCTGACTCCCCCTGGGAGGGAGGCCTTACCTTTTCAGAGGAGGAGATGAGTGGGTTGGTGGGAGGGAGGGGATGAGAAGGGGATCTGTGGTTGGTATGTAAAATGAATAAAAATTTTTCTTCATAAAAATAAATAAATTAATTAATTAAAAAATAAATAAATAAATAAATGGAAAAAACAAATTAAGTGTTTCCCACCACCATCACCTTACAGCCTCGCTTTCTCCTCAAAGGAATAAGACAAAGCACAGAATAGTGCAGAGGGCTTGGTTCTGTTTCACAGAGTGAGAAACAGCTTGGTTTCCAAAGTTGTTCTGATGAAATTCCTGAATTTTCATCTCCTACCTAGCGATGAGAAAGGAGGCTGAGAACAGCAGCCAGGATTCCCATCCACAGGGAAAACAGGCCATTCCTATCATATCATGGAACCCGAGGCTGCCAAAGATATCATCTAGAAACTAGATTTTCCTCCAGTTTACAATTAGGAACACTGGGTCCAGATTTAAGGGATGTGTATGCTTCATGTTAATGGATTGTTTGGCTTGGATTTCGTCTGTTTCTGCAGTCTTTCAAGTAACTATAATTCTTGGTATTGTTTTTTAAGTCAGTTTTTTTTGATAGATTATTTCTCTAAAAAGATCACATAGAAAAGACTATGCAAAATTCTAAAAGAAATCATTTTCTGAGAGCTGCCTTTCAATGTTAAGTCCATTAGAGTAGATGTCCTGTTTATTGGTTGTGCCAATAGGTTTCATGTACTAAGCAGATGTAACACAGAAGTAGCTACTAAACTTAAAAAAAAAAAAAGTAAGTTTTAAAAGCAAACGATCAATACACGGTGTACCATGGCTACCAGCACCAACTCACATTATAGAAGAAGTCCATCGGGCTGGTGATGCAGGCATAAATAAAGAAAAAATCAGAAGAGAAATCTGAGTGCTGCATTTAAAGCGTTATTTTCTGGGCACATGGAAAGCTTTGAGATCCACAGATTAAAAATTACTAAATGAAGAGGCAGGTGGATCTCTGTGAGTTCGAGGCCAGCCTGGGCTACAGAGTGAGTTCCAGGAAAGGTGCAAAGCTACACAGAGAAACCCTGTCTCAAAAAACAAAAAACAAAAAACAAAATTACTAAATGAGTATGAACTGTTTGGACTTGGTAATAAAACATTTCAGTTGCCCTAATATAACCTAATAAATATCATCTGATTCCTTTTTAATATTGCTTTGGCCAGCATCAGAATCAGCTACATTTCTTTTTAAATTTCAAAGATCAGATTTTAGCAGACCTTTCTTAAATAGCACGAAGATTCTCAAACTGATTATGCCAATTGAATGTGGATGGTTAGTTACTATGGGTAGCGATCTAATGTCGGTTGCTGTTCCCTATAGGGGCTCAAGAGTTAGGTAGATGCTTCAAGTACAAGCCTAGAGACTCAGGTTTAAGGATTTGTTTTCTTGTTACTTTTGGATGACAGGCTTGGATGACCTCCATTGAATAACAGAAATTCTATCCTGGATTAAGACTGTATCCTCGACGGGCGGTGGTGGC
>CABHPP010126711.1:1140-13474 GCA_902168425.1 Peromyscus attwateri | reverse complement strand
GGGCGCGCGCCGTGCCGGGCAGGCGGCGGGGCGCGCGGGCCCCAAGGTTGAAGGGCCGGTAGCAGATGTTGCAGTCCAGCTCACCCCGCTCGGGAAGAGAAGGCACCCTCATCAGAAGCTGCATGGTGGCCGCTGCGACCCGAGGACGTCGATCCCGCGGCGGCTAGGAGACAGAACAAGCGGCCCTCCTTGGGCCAGGGCTGGGGCCTGGGGCCGGCGCCGCCGCCTCGGTCCCCTTTTAATAGTGAGGCCCCACCCTCGAGGCGTCACGCACCAGATCGGCCGCTCCCTTCCGTGGCACGCGTTGGGGCGGTGGAGGCGCGAGGCTGGGAATGCACTGAGTGGGGGCGCAAGCGGGATGAATGCCCACACGATGCCAGAACTGCCCGAGGGAAGGAGGGGGGACACGCACCACCCACTGCCCCCTTGGTGAACTCCTCACCCCCCAGCAAAACACCGGCGCCATAATTAAACGTGGAGCAGATCCCCAGGTCCCCTCTTGCACACAGTCGCTGGCTCAAGTCTCAAGGGCCTTCTTGGCCTACTTGTCACATGTTCATACTCTTTCTCAACCTCCCACAAACAGGCTACATATGCCAGGTTTACTACTGGTTCTGCCCAATTTTAATTGGGTTTCTGGATGTTTGGATTCATGCTGCCCTCGCCTCTCTTTTTTATACATGACCTCTTGGGTTCTCGTAAGGCTCCCTAAATTTCATCCTCCATCAAAGAGTTCGACTCCAGCTAACATCTCGGCCTAAGGAGGGACTTAGATTCCAGGAGCATGGCCTTAGGAATGCTGGGAATCTTTTCCTTCCAGAGTATCCAGGCTCGGACACCCACACAGTATGATGGTTGAAACGAAGCAGGCCTGCATGACTTCTGACTCAGGGGTCTGACTTCTCGCACAGGTAAACAGGACGTGGTGCTCACAACCCACATTCCCTCATGGTGTGGTGCCCACACCCAAGCAGCCTCCTCATCTTCTCTTGTACTGGTAGCCCAGGTTCTGCTGCAGAGGATAATAAACAAGTCTTGATTGGCTAGAGTACCAACCCTGGTTGTGACACCACAGGCAAGTTACTTAATTTCTCTGGGCCTTGATTTCCTCATCTACAAAATGTGGATAATAATAGTAAGGATCGAAAGAGCTTGTGTTTGTAAGGTGCTTTAAATGCCGTCCGGGACACAGTAAACACTAGATAAGCAATACCTATTATTATCCTTATCATCCCTGGCTCCAAATGTGCATTGTGTTCCCTTTAACTTCTCGGGTACCCAGTATTTCACATAAAGCATCTCTTGGTTTATCCAAGACGGGTTTCTCTGTATGCATAGCATTTCCTGGTCCATCACAGGTACGGTAGAGCTCGCTTGGTTTTGTAACATTAGAGTTGTTAAAACCTGGAAGGTAATCTTGGTTTTGTTTTCTGAGACTGGGTCTCACTATGTAGCCCTGGCTGGACTGAAATTCTGTGTGTAGTTCTGGATGACTTCAAACTCACAAATGATCTGCCTGCCTCTGTCTGCCGAGTGCTGGGATTAAAGGCATTTATTACCTTGCCTACCAAGGTAATCTTTTTACCCAGTCTAATTCAGAATTCACTGTGTAGCCTAGACTGGTCTCAGACTCATGGCGGTCCTCCTACCTCAGCTTCCAGAGCCCCGGAATTATAGCTTCTGGAAAGGAATCTTTTTTGTGAGATTTACCTGAGATTTATTTTATCTTTAATGATGTATGTTTGTGGGTCTGTGTGTATGTGCACATGAGTGCAGGAGCCCCCGGAGCCTAGAAGTGGGTGTCAGATCTCCTGAAGCTGGAGGTCCAGGTGGATGTGAACTGCCCAACGTGGGTTCTAGGAATAAAACTGGGTCCTCTGTGAGAGCAGCACCAACTGGTGGCCTCATGTAACTCAGACTGGCCTGGAACTCTGCAGATAGCTGAAAATGACCTTCAACTCCTGATCCTTCCTACGTCTGCTCCCCAAGTGCTAGGCTTAGAGGTGTGTGCCATCACGTCCTGCTTTGGTTTGCCGTTATTTTCAAGCAGATGTTAAGAATTTAGGAGCTTGGTTGCTTCATGGTCACTTGGGAGAACTCATCCACTTATTCCAGTGACACTGTCATCATTCAAACCTTTCGTAGGACTTTTCTTTGGAAAGGTGAGCCTCGCATTTTAATTATCTTCGGGAGGCTGGCAAGGTGGCTCAGTGCTTAAGAACACCTGTTGCTCTTCCAGAGGACCTGAGTTCAGTTCCCAGCACCTGTGTGGGGCAGCTCACAACTGTCTGTAACTCTAGCTTCAGATGTGAATCTTTTCTAGACTCCACACACCTGCACACACCTGCCATACATACACACACATGCACGCATACATACAAAACAAACTTCAGCTGATGGTAAATTTTAATCTGTGCTTGTATGGATGTCCATGTTTAAGATGTGTGTGGATGCCTGTGTGTAATTCATGCTACTGCACATGTGTGAAGACCAGAGGATGACCGCAGGGGTCCTCATGTGCACCCTCTTTGGCTTTTCCTGTTGTTGGTAGTGGGTGTGTGTTCTTGAGGTAGAGTATGTAGCCCTGACTGGCCTGGAACTATGTAGACCAGGCTGGCCTCAAACTCACAGAGATCTGCTTGCCTCTGTCTCAGAGTCTTAGGATTAAAAGCATGCACCACCATGCCCAGCCTAACCTTGCTCAAGACAGGATTTCACAGATTTGTACGCCAGGATAGCTGGCCCACACACAAGCCTCTGGGATTCTGAGGGTTCTCCTGTATCCACCTCCCCCCTGCTGTAGGAGAAATGTAATTACAGATACTCAGTCATGACGCTCAGTTTATGTGAGGTCTGTGGATTCAAACTGAGGTTCTCACACTTGCGTTCCGGCGCCTTACCCAGCGAGTCATCTCCCCAGCCCAAATCTTAATTATGGAAGGTAGAATAAAACCAGTCCGAAGCGTTTCCCCACCAAGGGTCCCTCTAAGCCGCTCATCATGTCCCCTGCTCCACAGCCTTTATCACCAAGAACCCACACTGGTGATCTCCCTTCCCCAAGCCAGACCTTCTTCCAGCTTTTCACTCCCTTCCTCTGCTAGCTCCATCACCCAGGGTGAAACCTTTAAGCTCTCCCTTCCCTTCATAGTCCTTTATTGACCCATCTCCAAGCCCAGGTCATTCTGTCCCTTTAATAGCCAACCCACCTACTTATCTCCACTTCTTGCTCACCCTCCTGGTCCAAGCTGTCGTCATCTCTCACCTCCCTATCCAGTTAATTCACAAACACTGGTGTTCTACAGGCTTCCCCCACCGTGGTATTTACAGAGAGCTCTCCAAATCTCAACCCATCACATTCTATCACCGCTTCCACTCCTCTGTAAAATCTCTTAATGTAGTGAGTGTTGGATGGCTCCCAGATCCTTTGCCACCCCATCATCAGTCAGGGCCTAGAGTAGGCATGGTGGCACACAACTGCAATCCAGCACTTAGGAGGCTGAGACAGAAGGATTGGGAGTTTGAGGACCACTCGGACTACACAGTGAGACTGTTTCCAAACAAACAAAAAGAATCTACTTCCCTATCTCAGCAATGGAGGATGGCTTTGTGACCAGCCTATGAGGCAGAAATCGTGTGTGTGTGTGTGTGTGTGTGTGTGTGTGTGTGTGTGTGTGTTCTGGAGCCTAGGCTTCCACAGCATCACACCTCTGTCTGCTGAAGGTTGCCCTCAAACCACCATAGAAGGAAGTAGGGTTAGACCTAAGCACTGTGGAAGGAAATGGACGCACCCCAGGCAATGGCTAGTCCTGACTGCCTGACATGCTAGTGAAGCCATCTGGAATATTCCTGCTCGGTTAATACAGCCACATAAACCAGCCCAAGTGAAACAGCAGAGAGACTCCTGGACAGTTCACGGAATCATGAAAAAAAAAATGTGTAATTTATGCATTTGTTTTTAAATTATTTTTAATTCCTCCCCCCACCCCTGTGTGTATATATATGTTCATACAGGTGCCTGCTGAGGCAAAAGAGGGTGTCAGACGCCACCCAGGGCTGGAGTTATGGGGGTGTGAACCACCCGAAGAGCCACAGAAGGACATGGGTCTTCTGCAAGAGCAGTGTGCATCTTAACTGTTCAGTCATCTCTTCAGCCCTCCTCCCACCTCACCTCAATTTCATTTTTGTTTTGTTTTGTTTGTTTTGAAGACAGGGTTTCTCTGTGTAGTTTTGGTGCCTGTCCTGGAACTCACTCTGTAGAACAGCCTGGGCTTAAACTCACAGAGATCCGCCTGCCTCTGCCTCCGGAGTGCTGGGATTAAAGGCGTGCGCCACCGCCGCTTCTTGCTTTTACATTCACACCCTCTGCTCTCCCATCCCCGGCTAGATGCTGCTAACGCCACAGGCCTCCCCTGGACACTGGGCAACAGAAGTTTGCACTGGAACAGTCACAGGCGACTGTCTCTCTCAGCAGCAAACGACATGGCGGTAGCTCCATATCCCTATGCCACACCACGGAGGGACTCCACACACGAAATAGTCATTACGTTTGTGAACAGGGTGGGTGAGGAATGATGGCAGATGTTTATATACAAAGGACGTGGGACAAGCAAGGGAGGTTTTGTTGACAAGGGCCTTCTAAACTGTCTCGAGGGAATTCTAAGAGGAGGCTTTAAAGTGTGTTGAACAGAAGAAGGAAAATAGAGAACAAAAGTGCTGTGCCGGGGGAGGCAGGGTCAGAAGCAGCGCACTGCTCACTCCAGGAGAACTATTTAAGGGAATACTATTTTGAATTGATAAATTCTTGTATGTTTGTCACAGAAGAACTAATCATAGCTTAGTCATACGTTTCACTTTGATTCCCCCACAGTCTTCCAGGATGAGTAGGAGACGAAAGGGGCGGATGGAGGTGCTCATTAGTTGATCCTGATGGCTGCTAATCCAGCCAGGAGACGGCGGGCTGCTCAGTCTCTTTTGGAAATTAGTTTCCCTCTGCACTCCGGCTTTAGGATCGAGGCAGGAGACGCAGGGGAGAAGGGAGCCGCTGAGGTTATATTTAAGGGTGGCAGAAGTCATCTCCCTTGCTTTGTGATCACTGCAGGATGTGACTTTCCACCCACTTCCTTTCCTCCAAGAAACCAGAGTCCATAAAGGAAGAAAATGGCGGCGGCTTCACCTGAAGAGCCCACTGGATTCTGGTTTTCCGCTGCCTTCCCACTGGGCCTTTCACCACTTTCCCTTGCAAGTTATGCCCCCCCCCCCCGTCCCCTCACCTTATCACTGTCACATCACAAAACCACAACCCCCCCATGACCTTTCCCATCCAGCCACAACAAAGCTGCTTCATTTCTGGGTACCTGAAGGTACAGGACAAGAAGGAAAGGAAGCTTACAAGACAGGAAGTGTGGCAGATAAAAACTCTCTCTCTCTCTCTGTGTGTGTGTGTGTGTGTGTGTGTGTGTGTGTGTGTGTCTCAATGGTTAAGAGCACAGGCTGCTTTGGCAAAGGACCCAGGTTTGGTTCCTGGCATCTACATGGTGCCTCACAGCCATCTAGAACTCAAGCTCCAGGGGATTTGACATCCTCTCTGTCCTCTTCAGGCACACATGTGGTGCACAGACACACATGAAAGTAAAATGCTCACACACATAAAACCTTTAAAAAATAAAAAACCAAAATGGGGTGAGGTGGGTGGTGGAGAGGTGGGTGCTCTTGCAGAAGACCTGGGTTCAATTCCCAGCACCCACAGAGCAGCTTGTAACTGTTTGTACCTCTAGTCCCTGGGGATCCAACCCCATCTTCTGGCCTCTGTGGCCACCAGGATGCAGGTGGTGCATAAATTATACATGCAGGCAAAACACCCATGTACATAAAACAGAGATTAAAGGGTGGGCAGGCCAGCAAGGTGGCTAACCAGGTAAAGGTGATTACTGCCAACAATAACAACCTGAGTTTGATCCCTAGAAGCCACCTCATGGAGAGAGAGAACCAAAAGTTGTCCTCTGACCTCCACAAGAGCACTGTGGCACGTGTATCCACACACATACACACATGAAATAAAATTTAAAAATGCAAGCCCGGCGGTGGTGGTGCACACCTTGAATCCCATCACTCAGGAGGCAGAGTCAGGTGGATTTCTGTGAGTCTATCTAAGGCCAGCCTGGTCTACAGAGCGAGTTCTAGGACAGCCAAGGCTACACATAGAAACCCTGCCTCAAAAAACAAACAAAAGTAATGTAGAGAAAGGGGAAGTGTTATCCAGCTGCATGCTTCATTTGGAAGATAAGAAGGTGTCAAGAAACCAAGAAGGAGCATCACTAGGTTCTAAAGAAGGGACCAGAGCCTGGGCCAGGGGTACCTGGTGCTTAGATCCTCCAAGGGACCCATAGCCAGGGATCGATGCATGCCTGAGCCATTCACATGAGTGGAGAGGAAACCAGCGTTGAGAGCATTCTTACAAGGAGTTAGAGGAAACGTTATGTGAGACAGTGCCCCTAAGGCCCCACCCCCCTCACCCCCAGCCCAGCAATCTGAGACATCAAGAGGATCAAGCTAAGATTTTATTTACAGTTAGTTCCCTGGGAAATCTTACAGCAGAGGGGCCGTCTTTATTGCTTTAGGTTTATTGCCAGGAAGAAGACTGCAGTCCTCCGATGCTACATACTAAATCCAGTTCAAGCCCAGGGTTGTCCCCAGACCTTTTATAACCCCGTGTTTTTGCCGGTGGCCCAAAGGCCATCACTAAATCCTCCAAAGCACTTTGTTTTCTAAGGGCCACCTTGCTACTTCTGAGATACAGCCATCAAATTTCTTTCTGCCTTTGGCAACATTGTCTTGCCACCTTTATCCCCTCTCTGCAAGCACCAAGTGTGACCCTAGCTCTGTAGTTAAGTCCTCCACCTCCAGGCAGGAGGAAGGATTCTGGTTTCCAAAGATTGTCATTTACTTTCTGCCAGGACCAGCCTGGCTTCTATTGAACAAATACTACAAAAGCCCCGTTTCCTGTGCTCCAGATTACACGGTAACTCACTAGGTTCTTGCCACTTGGATGACATTTCAAGGCCCATTTCTGAGGTACTCTCAATGTTTCTTTCATCTGCTGGATGTTTTCTGGGTTTCGGCAATAGGGAAAAGGAACGCGCGAGACCAAATGGCTGAGAGAAGATGGCTCATGCCCTAGAACACACAGCAGGGGCGTACAGGGTGGGTGGGAGATCTACTTTCTCTCTCAAGCCCCAAGGCGAAAGGATATGGCTTTGTTCATGCGAATCGCTACTCGAAGCCGGGACTCGTTGGTGGGCGGGGCTCCCCTGATTCTGCCGCTGCGTGGGAGCAGGGTTGGGGGGCGGGGGAGATCGGGCGCTAGAGGGCCGGTTGCTGGAAAGTGGTTTCCGGCAGGTGCAATCACTCCGCGTTGGGTCCCCGCGCCCCCAAAGGACTATTTCTTGGAATGCGATTTGTTCCCCAGGAGTGCGTCTATTTCCATCACTGTTTGCGGCGTCAGCTGACTCAGCACCTTGAGAATGGGCGGGCAGTGGAGAGGACAGTTTTTGCTCGGACACTGAGGAAGGGCATGATGCAGGCCGCAGTGGGACCCAATGAGAAAGAGAGTCTCAGCTGTTTGGCCCTGTCTCCCTGGACTTTTCATTCAGGTTTAGACGGTGTGGCCTTGACTCTCGGGGAAGGGGAGAGAAAAGGATTCTGTCTCCATCTCCAACTCACCTGTAGGGAGCCTAGATGTTCCATCAGCTGCTCTGCACTGGACACCCCCAGTAAGACTGAGCTGACACCCTCACTTCGGAGACACCAGGCTGGGATCAGAGGAGGAAAGGGAAAGGAACTGATGGGGTCATCGTGGGCACTCGGACTCCGGAAGTGTCCTGAAGAGGGTCCTCTCCAGGGACACACTAGTCTAGAGATAGGTTTAGGAAGTCTCACCCAGCGAAAGGCAGGCCCCTGTAATCTACCACCTATAGCAAGCTGGGCCACAGTGCAGTCTAGCTGGTGAGCGATGGGGAGAAGGTCCATGACTCTGGCTTGTTGCTTCTTACCATCCTCACTCTGCACTTTTTCCTTGAGCCACTGGTACCCCTGGAAGCCAAGGAGAATCAGCAAAAGGCCCCACCGCCTCCTCAACCACACAGCAGCCTAGATAGCCCAGTCCTGCCTCCCTCCCGGAGCCACCACATCTCACCTTGACAGTTGCCTTGCAAGTATCGGGAACTCGCCCATCATACTTGCTAGTAATGAGGCCACACGCCAGGGGAGACCAAGTAACAGAGCCAACACCTAAGAGCGAGAGGTTTTTGGTGTGGGCCAGGGACTTAGGTCATCACGGGTGAAACGGGAAAGGTGGGGGTGAGGGTCTGCACACCAATCTTGTGGTAGAGTTCAGGCAGCTGCATCTCCACCTTCTCCCTCTGAAAGAAGTGGTTCTCCGCTTGCTCACACACGGGAGGGATCAGATTGAACTGTCTGGCCATGGAATAGGCCTCCTGGGTTGGTGTGGAAAGGAGACAGGGGTCAGAGCAATCCTCCCATCTTCCTGCTTCTCAGCACAGTGAGGTTTGGACTGGGCATGAGGAAAGGGAACCAGACATGGGATGGGAGTGTTCGTCACAAACCATGATCTCTGCAGCACTCCATCTGGATGTCCCCCAGTACAGGGCCAGGCCCTGGTTGATGACATAGGTCATGGCTCTCACAATTTCTAGGTGCACAGGAGAGGAAAAGCCTCGATGTCTGATCCACGGAATCCTAGACTCTAGATCCACCCCACCTAGACTCTGTCCACCCCAGTAGGACCCAGGCATGTCTGTATCTACTCTTCACCTCCTTCCTTGTTTAGGTCCTAGGGTCTGAGCCTCTGCTATGGAGATTGGGGGGCTTTTGAGTGGGGGAGGCTGGCTTCCTGCTGCCGATTTGAGAACGCGCCCAGTTTTGAAGGGCTGTCAGGTTTAGGGATGCTGGTTTTACCTTCCATAGGACTGTTAGGGTCTGAACGATTGGCGAAGACTATGTCAACATATTCCAGTTGAAGGCGGTCCAGGGATCCCTGCAAGCCTGGGAGTGAGAGAGGGAAGGGGAAGGTAACTATCTCACCTTGAATTTGCTAAGAATCCAGACCATACCCCCTTGTCTCATGGTCAACTTAATCTTCTACTTCAGGACTTCAGAAACAGTCCCAAGTCCTCTGGCTTCCATGCCCATCCACCTCATGTGGCCAGCCACCAATTCTCACCTTCAATGATGTGTTTGCGACTCAAGCCTCGCTCAGTTTCTGCCCTGTAGGAAAAGGCTACGTTAAGGATGAGGGATATCTGCAGCTATGAGACAGTGGGATGGCATGAGTCCTCACAGGCAAAATGGGGGGGGGGGACAGCAACCCCCACTCCTATCTCACATACCACACATTCTTTGCAAGTCTTCTCCCCAGTTACTTACTGTCCTCCCCAAAAAATCTTAGTGGTGATCACATAGCTTGATCTCCTGGAAAAAACAAAATGAGAGAGCCAACAGGAAAATGATATTTGGTTGATCATGTCTCTAGTAACTCACAAAATCAGTCTCACCTCCAGCCTTTGCTCTTGAGGATGTTGCCTAGGGTTCTTTCAGCCCTGAAATAAAGATAACATAAGGACACTGATCTCTCCAAGACAGATCAATTCCTCCCCTTCTCCCAGCTTGTCCCCTCTAGTAGGAAGAAAGGGGAGTGGGGAAACAGGAGTCAATTTGGAGTCTCAGGTCCATCTTGGACAAAGGAGAGGGGCTTCCGGAACTAGTATTGTGGTCACACAATCTTTATTCATTCACTCATGTTGTGTACCAACTATGTACCAAGTCCTAGTGTGGGTGCTTAAGGGGTAGAGTATGGTGAGGTGAGAGAACCAAGTCAGGGTGGGCACTGCCTTTTCTGGTTTCAGTCATCTGGGTTGTTCTCCCCTTCATCTGCCTCTATAAAATACCAGAAGTCCTCCTAAGTCCAGCTCTGATTCTGCCTGTGAGTGCCAATCCATGGTGAGTCCTCACCAGCTCTGATTCTGCCTGTGAGTGCCAATCCATGGTGAGTCCTCACCAGCTCTGATTCTGCCTGTGAGTGCCAGTCTATGGTGAGTCCTCACCAGCTCTGATTCTGCCTGTGAGTGCCAGTCTATGGTGAGTCCTCACCAGCTTTGATTCTGCCTGTGAGTGCCAATCCATGGTGAGTCCTCACCAGCTCTGATTGTGCCTGTGAGTGCCAGTCTATGGTGAGTCCTTCTCATCAGCTTCCAGAGAGTTGCACACACAACTCCCTTCTCTTATCCCCCCTCCCCTTTTGGAAAGAAGATCTCAGTTTGTAGCCCAGGTTGGCCTCAAATTCTCAACCCTCTTCCCTTAGCCTTCCAATGCTGGAATTACAGGTGTGCACCATCATGCCCAGCCTACACAGTCTGTTAGGACACAAATATGGGCTAACCTGTGACAAGTCTTAAATTACTGAAACACTCTACATATACTTGTTTGTATAATCACTTAGACTGTATACTTTTTAAGTAGGTTTATGTTGACCTCTTCCCTGAAACTGCGTGCTTTGTGATGGCCTCTCCAGAGGGTCTTGGGAAGACAAGTTCCATGGAGGTGGGAAGCCTCTGAGCTGAGCAGCAAGTATAGTCGTATAAAGCAACTATACTTTATGTCAGAAGGTAGCACAGAGTGTCATGGATGCTCACAGAAGGTTGTGACCAACTCTGGGCAGTTGGGTAAAAGCTTCTTGGAGGATTTGACATTTGAACTAATCTTAAAGAAGAATGTTTATCAAATAAAGAGGCAGAGTAGGCCACCCTAGACTCTGGCTGCTCCCAATGTGAAATCATGGACATGTGATGTGACGTAGTGTGTTTGAAAATACAGCTTTGTAATCTTAAGGATAAATTTGTTGGTTTCATTTTAAATGTGACTGCACAGTATGTACACTGACCTCTAATCCAGAGAGGGAAGTGTTGTGAGAACTACAACTCCCATAATGCACAGGGGGTCTGAGTCCCGAAAAGTTGGACTTTAGTGTTCCCAGAATTCCCAGGTTCCTTTTTTTTAAAGAGGGAAACAAGAATCCCTGATGTTCTCTCAGCCTGCCTTCCAAATATAACTTTACTCTTTTACCCTGGTTCTTACTTTCCCGCCGCATACACTTCTGCCGTGTCAAACAGGTTTACTCCATGCTCATAGGCCACTGTCAGCACATCTTCTGCTGTCTAGGGAGGCGAGAAAAAGTTGATGAACGGCCGCCCCTTAGTTACTTCCCTCCCTGCATCCTAACCCATAGCACTTCAGTCCTGGCTCCCCCATTTTCTCTCCTTTGCCCAGCCTCCAGCCTCAGATCCCTTCTCCCTGCCCCACCCGCCCCCACCAAGCCTGTCCAAACCCTAACCAGAGCCACTTCTTTCTCTTCTTCGTCCCTCTCCACAACCACCTCTACCCTGTTTCTAGGTCCCATCACTTATACCTCATCTGAGATCTGAGAGCCAAATGTGACCCAGGTACCTGCAAGACAGACGTCGGACACGTGAGAACTGTGGGGGTCACACTAGAAAAGAATGCTCCTTTTCTTTACTTTCTATTCTAACTCACCAAGGCCAAGGCAGGACACCCGGAGACCAGACTTTCCGAGGTTCCTGCAGGACACAGAAGCAGCAGGGAAGGGTGAAGCCTCCGCTGGGGACTTGGATTATCAGTCCCCAGCTCCTGTCCTTCCAAACTGAGATGCCCTCAAGGGTCTCAGTCCAAAGAAACCAGACCCAGTGGGCTGATGGGATGGACAGTGCTATCCCCATAGCAGAGGCCCTAGGAATATTGTTGAAAGAACAAGTGAATAGTGATGGATTGTCCTTCCACAGTCGCTGCCTAGCCCCTCCATCCCTATCATCTGTGCCTTCCGGTGTGTCTTCTGGGTGAGGTCCTGCCTGTGTCTCAGCCATCTCTGGGATGTGTGGAGTAGTGAGTGGGCTTTGAACAATGTGGCTGATTGTGGTGAGTTTGGGAACAGGCCCTCAGTCAAAGAACGCCACACTAAAGGGTGACAATAGAAAGATATAAACCCACTCCAGTTCAGGCACTTGACTAAGTACACAGAAGAGGCCCCAGCAAAGGCAGATGTGGAGATGGGAAGGATTTGACTGGAAAGTCCGTTTCTCTCTTTTGACTTCTGAGGACTGAACTAGAACTCCTCCTCTTCCCGAGGCATAGATCAAACAGCTCTACTTCCTAATCAGGGCTGCTATAGGGAGAGGATGGGATACTTCAGGGCACAAAGGCAGGTCACATCAATGACCTTAGCATATTCCCGAGAAGTACCCCCCCC
>CABHPP010126710.1:0-23793 GCA_902168425.1 Peromyscus attwateri | reverse complement strand
GCAAAAGTGAGAGATATAAAAAATTCATTTATAGACATCCTTTGTGTTTCCATATTTTGAATGCCTTTCTCATACTATAAGGAACACAATGTAACAGGCATTAGTCAAATTTTTGACTTATGGGTTTAAATATAACGTGTGTTAAGAGATGGAGATATTCTCTCCTCATAGAGAGTAGTATGTACCAAGTCTCATAAATGGGAAAGAAAGTAATTGAAAAAGAGAAAGTAGTGCACCAGGGTTGGAATTTGATATAAAAGACCGAAAAGAGGAGAGAAAGCTGAAGGTGGGATGGATGGTCTCGACTGATACTTAATTTAGTAAATACCACATGATCAAATGTAGGACCAATTCTCATAGGAAAACAAGATTGTCTCATTTTACATTTTCTGGTGTTTGCATGTCTGCACATCTACTCCATATAAATGCCAAGCAGTTCAATTGTTCTGTGGAGCATTAGGACTGTACTGAATGCTGGAAATGAAATTAAACGTATTGTGACATTGAAACGTTCACTTCTGTCACATAAAGGAAAGAGTTACATGTATTTGTCTTAAGAAAAATTAGATTATTACCTGACAAACCAAGTCCAGAAGCTTTCATTAGTCAGGAATTTCTCTAGTACAAAACTAAGATAGTTCTCATGTCAATTAACACAATCAAGACACTCCCTCACAGGATTGCTCAGATGCCTGTCTCTTGTTGATTCTTGATTCTACCAAGTTGACAACACTAACCATCTCACACCCTAAGGAACAAGTACTTCTCTACAATGGGCACCAATCCTCCAGACATATCCAGCTCCTTTCCTTAAATGCATGAAGTACTATTTTTACTGCTCAGCCCATTCCCTTGCTATGTACTAAATAAACTTTTCTCTCTATTATATGGTCTAAACAAAAAATTCATTCACTGTCTGCTGCTAGTTCCTTTCTACTAATGTTGTGGCTAATCCACCAAGGGAGCTGGTTTTACAGGGTTTTATATATAAATATATCACAATCTCAGAAAGATCTGTAAACCTCCTAACAAGGAGACTGCAAAGTCAGGAGCTGATTTAGAGCAACTCTGAAGATACATAATTTAATGCCTGGCTCATTAATGATTGGGATACAGAATTTTAGGCCAAATGACGTTTTCTAAAACCTATCTACTGATCAACTGATAGTATTGAATCAATTTTACCTTCTCATACTGCCTTTCTGCACAATTGTAATGAGTTGCAATTTAGATCAGCTAAGACAGGCATGTGGCATTTTACCCAGCTTATTCAAATAGTCGGCAACCAGTTTTTAAATCTTATCAATGATATAAATAGTACACACCTAAGCACCTGCTCATTCTTCATAGAAACCAGGCTTACTCTTTTACAAATTTCCACAGCTCCTGGCATGTGATTGAGCTCATAAATTCTCTTTAAATGATAATCGACTTTGGCATTAATATGAAGATGTTGAAATTGGCACCAAACTTCCAGCCCTCTCTGTATCCTTCCCTATTGCATTCTTGTGTAGTAATGCCCTGCCATACAGATCCCAACCCTACCTACATGAACTTCATTGGGCATTTAGAAGATAACTATAAACCTGAACTTGAAAAGGCCTATATACTTGTGCTTTCCTCTTGAATGCCTGCCACATCTTTTTGTATGTGCCAGCAACAGCCAGAACAAGTTCTGGTTTATCCTAAAATGTAATAAATTAGAGAGTAAAGGTGAACATTCTAGTCACCACCACTAAAATCAACCTAGATTGGACAAGAGCTGCCCAGCCTTGAGAATTTTGATTGAACCCACACTATCAAATGAAGCAGTGTATCAATTCCCAGCTGAGTCCAGATGTGTAAGCAATCAATACTTATTGTTGTATGCTGAGAATTGTTTATAGTAGGTTGCTCCTCAGCTTTGTTGTGGCAATCTATTGCTCACACAGGTGCAAAGATAATGAAATTTATATTTGTTTGACATAGAAAAATACTGAAAGCCTTTTTGATAGAGAAGACAAAATCTTTCCCATGTTGGAAGGTTTGTTTGAAATTAAAAGATATAATTCTTTTAGCTTGATGTCTTGATGCCAATACATTTACTTGTTTTTAGGATATTACCTTGATTGTTTACAATGTAGTGAGTATTAAAAATGGTGAAGAATCTGAACGTATTTTTACATCACGTTTGAAAAATCTATCAAAGGAAAACACTTGAGGTAGATAGAATGTTAACAGCTTCCTAGAAAACATCCCCACTTCTATCTTCCCTCCTTCCTCCCCCCCCCCCGTGTGTGTGTGTGTGTGTCTTTGTATTTATTTATTTTACTAATTTTTTTTAATTTCATGCATGGGGATTGAAGAGGTAGCTCAGCAGTTACAAGCATACTATTTTTCCTGATGACTTCAGTTCAGTTCCCAACACCTATGTTAGGTGACTCATAATCACCTATAATTCCAACTATACATATCCACATGTACATATCCACACATAGATATGCATCATTAAAATAAAAGGACTCTTCCCCCCAAAAGAAAAAGTCCATATGTGTTCAATATATCTTGGTCATGCTTGTTTCCTATACCCCCACTCCAGCTTCCCCTACCCTCAAAAGCATATCTACCATTTTCCTACCAACTTTATCTTTAGTTTGTTTGTTTAATAACCCATTAAGTCCAATTAGTATTTCCCATACACTTAGGAGTGTGCAGTTATCCTCAGGGGCACCAGTAACCTTACAATGGTCACTGCTGCCCAAAGAACAGAGACCCTGATTTGCTCAAAAAACACTAACTACCATTCACTTCTCCTGTCTCCATGCTGGTTTTTAAGTCTTTGTCATACTGAGGTCATGAGTGGGTCATCATAGGTGCTGTGAGTTCATGTGTAACAGTCAGGTTATATACAGGGGTCAGTCTTTCACAGCCCACCTCCTCATATTGTAGGTTTTAAATCCCCTCCTACCTGTACACTATGTTTGCTGAATGCTGGATGTTGGGAAGGAAGTGGTTTCCTTTATTGCTTCAGAGACTATAATAGAGTCAAACCTGTGTGGGTGTGCATGATAGAAGGATAGACATCTAATTACAGCAGAGAAGCACTCTAATAGAAAATGGGCTCACATATTCAGCATACTAGGAGCTTGCCAAGCTTTCCAATTCTCTGTAGCAGGCCTGATCTTCTTTAAAGAAGAGGAAGATAGTCATTTTGTAAAAAATACAAATGAAAAAATAATAATCTGCATGAGAAATGATTGGTATTGATGCTGTTCGATTGTTGCTCCATTATCTCTTTCAAGTAAGGCTCAGCAGTAAGTAACAGCAGAAGCAAACATTGATCTGGTACCATTGTGAACAAATACATTGTATTGTCTTGTAAAGTTTCACTTCGAGAAACAGTAAATACACATTTCTGGAGAAAAAATACAAGAGATGATAATATTTATGAGTAATAACAGGCATATTTTCAATAAAAATAAATTGTCATTATGATTTTAAGGGAATTAATGATTGATAGACTATGACAGAGATATTCATATAGAGTGACATCATCATTTAGGAATGTTGCAAAGATTCCTCATGCATGAAGAGGAAGGGCTTAAGTCATTCCTAAAATTTATTATTTTTACTTTAAAGAAAGGTTTGACTCTAATTCAAAAGTGCCACATTGACATACTAGTAATACTAAGTAAAGGACTGTGAATTTATTTCATCTCTTATCTGTGGGAAAAACACTCCTGCATATTTGATGTTTGCTAGGCACCTATGGAAATAGTTTTAAAGTGGCACCTGTTTTTTTAAATAAACAGGACTTAGTTGTCGATGTCTCTGTGTAATAAAAGGCATTGAGTTTGTATACGTCATTGCAGAGAGAGCTAATTAAGGCTGGGACCTGTTGATAGGGAGAGAGGAAGAAGAAATCCTTAATTAAACTGTTATTCTAGTTCAGAAAACACTGCTGACCGAAGTAGAGCTAGGGTTCTTAACATCTCCATTTAATTATAATTTAACATGTCAATGACCAATAAGGATACTCAACTTACCTCTTAGGATATACTGAATTTACTTTCACACTTTAAAAATATTTGGTATCTTGAAATTTTGAAATTGAATCATTTCATTTTAGAAATGATATAAATTTTATAACAAAAGACACTATCACATTTTTATTTTTTCCTACTCTGGAATAAGAACATCACATGAAATTTTATAAGCAATAAGACTTCCCAGACAGCCTCAAATACCTTTCTCTTAGAAAGTAGCCAAGGTTCCCTTGGACCATTACCAGGGCAAGGAGACATTTACAGTATGTCAGTACCTCCACTGAGGCTAAACACCAAGCTAAGGAAAAGTAATTGATCATTGTTAACAGTACCAGAGGGTCATGGACCAACAACCACCACCACAGTGGAAACATACCAGTGACCACAGCGCATGATGAAATGGAAATGACTCTGAGGATGCCATCACAAAACAAATGTGGACATCACGGTGACAACAAGTGTGGTGGTATTGTGTTCCCCAAAATATTGTGTACCTTAATAAACTTATCTGGGGTCAGAGACAGAACAGCCACAATATTAAACATGAGGATAAGCAGTGGTAGCATAAGCCTTTAATCCTAGCATTCCAGAGACAGAAATCCATGTGTTCAAGGATACACCCAAGCATGGTGACCCACGCCTTTAATCCCAGAAAGCAAGCCTTTAATCCCAGGGAGTGGTGGTAGAAAGCAGAAAGATATATAAGGCATGAGGACCAGAAACTAGAGGCATTTGCCCTGGAGAGGCATTTGGCCTGGAGAAGCATTTGGGCTGGTTAAGCATTCAGGTTTCTAGCAGCAGTTCAGCTGAGAGTCATTCGGATATGAGGACATAGAGGCTTCCAGTCTGAGGAAGTAAGACCAGCTGAGGATCCGGCGAGGTGAGATAGCTGTGGCTTGATCTGTCTCTCTGACCTTCCAGTGTTCACCCCAATAACTGGCCTCAGGTTTGATTTTATTAATAAGAACTTTTAAGATTCATGCTACATCCAAGCGCTATAGAAACAAAGTCTTTACCACAGAAAATAGAAGATGAGGACAAAGCTGTCTGATTTGACTTGGCTTGACTCCCAAGGGTTCTTAGAAGTGAATGTACTTGTAAGAAACTAAAGCATTCTCTGATATAAAGTAGAAAAATGGGCTAAGGTAAGAGCTTTAGCCTGATTTTTCAGAAATATTTAAAGAACTATATATTTAGACTTTACTGAGTTTGTGGGCTATAATTATTAAAAACATCCTTTTAATGCTGTATTTTTTTTATTTTAGCAAAGTGATTTGAAGCCATATACCCATTGTAAGAAAATAATATGTATTGAATGTGATATGCATTAACACATATAGCAAGTAATATGAAAAATAATAAAAGTATTATTTCTTTCTATTTACTGATTTCTGTGATTCTCTTCACAGAGTTAACACTATTGGGTATATTATAGTAGAATGTTACAACGACTTTAGATTGCTTCTACTATTTATCATCTTGATGTTTTTAGTGTCCCTTCATCTCCTCTACTTGCAGCACAAAGTGAAGAAAATAAAAATGATATCATTAAAGTTTAAGAAGGAAATCATTAAAGGAAAATGTTTAAATGAAATGGAAATTCCACCCTAAGGTCAATTAATGGGGTTAGAGGAATTAAGGGGTTTTCATCATGGGGAACGGAAAGCTGTGGGTTGTTCCTTAAGTATAGAACGACCTAAGTTAAAAGAGTTTAACATAATAATGTGTTATGTAATTTTATAAAACATTAAGTACTAACACAGAGCAGCTGAGGTCTGTGTTCTAAAAGAGGTCAACTGTGTCTTCCTCCTTGCTCCACCTCATTTCCTCTTCATCTTGGCTTAGCTTAGCTTAGAATAAGAGGCAGCCATGGCAAAAAAAACAAAAAAGAAATTCCTACAGAAAAATGTATCAATACTCTGTGAAAAAAGATCAGCATCTTTTTTTAGGAGTAGAAAGAGTTAAGAGATGGGTACCTACCTTTATTCCTTTTTTGGAATTTAAGAAAAATAAAAACTACTCCAAATGTTGGTTCTCCACAAGCACAAGTGACACTGGTCGGCCTCTGGATTCTTCTGAAATAGAATATTACGTAAAGCAGAATTTCGGGAAAGTTGTCAGATGACAACATACAATTCATTTTATACTCTTAGAAAAATAGCAAAAGCAGCTACTTCATAGGTCTTTAGAAACATGGACTGCACAGCCATTTTCCCTGCTATTCTTCTAGCCATCTAACCAAATCTAAGCTGAAAGGAAACTATGACATTCAGCGGTCTGTTAAAGGAGGGACAGAAATAGAGCAACACAGTATGATGAACAGGCTAAAATCCTATCTAATTTATGTGATTAGAGTTCCCTAAATCACTGAATAAGCAAAAAGTACGCATTAAAAGGCTGATGATCTTGTTAAGAATTTATGTCCAGGCTGAATTATAAAAGGAAGCTACAATCTTCCATTAATTTTTATTTTCAGGAAAAGCAGTTAATTTGTATATTCCACGAGAGTATTTAAGGTTGACAACTACAGATGAAAAGTAATTTAAAAATAACTGATGCTTTCTTAAAAGTGACCATGCTCTAAAATGACATCTCCATGCTTTTGATTTGTTGTATCAAGGGAAGTGGTAGGAGAGGAAAAAGAGAGAACTGAATTAATTTATGAAAAGATCATTTGTTCTCATAAACTGTGTCTTATTGCAAATCTTGTCACCTGAAGACATCACCCACTAAAACCTTGGAAGCACTGTTCCGCCATGAGTAACATAATACATTCTTTTTTTTTTTTTTTTTTTTGGCTTTTTTCAAGACAGGGTTTCTCTGTGTAGCTTTGCGCCTTTCCTGAATCTCGCTCTGTAGACCAGGCTGGCCTCGAACTCACAAAGATCAGCCTGGCTCTGCCTCCCAAGTGCTGGGATTAAAAGTGTGCGCCACCACCGCCCGGCCATAATACATTCTTGACTCTAAAATTTTTCTTTTCTTTTTTTTTTTTTTTTTTTTTGGTGATTCCTAGGAAGAATACACTTTCATTACAAGCCAACCAGCAAAGGTTATGACGTGTATGCAGTGCATTTCCAGATGAGCAGTAAGGAGACACAATCAGCTGATCTTCACACAATAGGAAGATAAATTGATTAACAGCAGGTTGGAGAATCAGCTCAATCAGGTCTTGTTTATTAGATACCTGCCACTCTATTTTTTTTCTTACAAGGAGGAAAAGGATTATCCTAAGAAATTATTTGGTCAAGGAAATTCCCTAAGAAAAATAGGCAGACACAGTTAAAGAAATACAGAATGTTGAATATGTAGGAGAGTCTACAGCATGACTAGTTAATAACAGTCTTTCTTCTGGGGCTTCTGCTAAGTGTGTTGATTATAGACAGACCTGCCTAAGGGGAAAAGCAGAGAACTGTGAGATCATGAGTTTCAGAGTTAGTTCACTGCATCAGCCATTTTACTACAAACATATTGCATAACCTCATGCTACCTATATACCTACCTATACCCTGCAAAAATGCTACTTTCTTTAAGTCATAAAAGGGGGAAGAGGAGACAGATAGAAAACTGATAAAGATATGTGGTTCATCTTCTGGGTGACAAATTCCTTAAAACATCCCTAAGCATGCTTCCAGTGTACGAGACTAAGAGGAAAAGGTATTTTAACCTAAAATTCTAGACATTAAACAGACTGTTTTTTCCTAAAGCAGAATAAAGCTTTAGGAAATATGAAGTAGAGCTACTCGGGGTTGGGAGGTGACACTGATACAATGCAGAGCAATGACCCATGGGCAAGCAGTGACCCACGGGCAAGCAGTGACCCACGGGCAAGCAGTGACCCACGGGCAAGCAGTGACCCATGCAGAGAATAGGTTTTCGAAGAGAACAAGTAATGGGAATGCTAAAGAGGCAAGTTCCATTCACCAACAAAACAACAAAAATTATCAAGAAAGGAAAACATTTTCATTTGTCATGTGACTATTAGAGACCTGGAATGCCTGGCCTCTTGAGAGTTGACGAAATCCTGCTACTTCTCAAAGCAAAGACAGCACTTCACAGTGTGATTAACATGTATGGGGTGAGACAGCCAGAGAGAAGTCAGGCTGGTACTGGGGCATAGATGTTAATAAGTTCATAGTAACCAGAAGTATCATAAGAAATGATATCAAGAAAAATATGGATTGCTAAACTAGAGAGATTTTAAATGTCCTTCCAGTGCTGAGAACTTAAAATTGTCGTGCGTTCTGATTTAGGTTTCTGAAATAATAGAATTGCAACAGTCTAGGGAAAGGAGGGGAGTGAAGGATAATTTCCAAACTACAAAAGTAAATAAACATATAATGATATTTTTACTAAATTAGGATATTATCCAAATTCAAGATTTGGCTTAGTGTAATGTGATCTTTTAAACCTAAAACACTGCAATGGTAAACAAACACAGATCTTTCAGGAACAAACAAAAATACAAAGCATAGCCGGGCGTTGGTGGCGCACGCCTTTAATCCCAGCACTCGGGAGGCAGAGGCTGGCAGATCTCTGTGAGTTCGAGGCCAGCCTGGGCTACCAAGTGAGCTCCAGGAAAGGCGCAAAGCTACACAGAGAAACCCTGTCTCGAAAAAACAAAAAAAAAAAAAAAAAAACAAAAAAACAAAAATACAAAGCATTAGTATGCATAAAAAAAGGCAGAGCTCCTGACTTGCACATTCCTTCTGAAAACTAAGTGGCCTGCATTCCAATTCATATTCTTATACACCATTTCAACTCATTAATCCAGGAATGTCTAATTCATAAGTGCTTTCCCCAGGCACCATCACTCTGTGTGGCAAAGTGATTGTGATCATATCTACATGATCTAGACATGATGCATAGAATGCCTTTTTATGAACAGGTGTAGAAAACATTTTAAATTTATATGGTAATATGCA
The DNA here is from genome assembly GCA_902168425.1 of Peromyscus attwateri. Lineage (NCBI taxonomy): Eukaryota > Metazoa > Chordata > Mammalia > Rodentia > Cricetidae > Peromyscus > Peromyscus attwateri. The sequence continues at coordinate 14,846 of CABHPP010126710.1, read as the reverse complement.
CACACAGGATCCAGAAAATTCTTTCTCAGTAATAAAATTTTCCTAGTACTTTATAGTAGTTATAGCAACATAACATATAACAGCGCCTACATTCTGCAGAGGACCATATACCAGCAGTGTTTGCTTCTGCAGAATTCTAGGACTCCAGATTCTAAAAAAAGCACAGGCACATCAGATCTACTTTAACCTATATTCAAAAGCAGAACACTATTTAGATTTTTGAGACATAGTTACTGCAGCTGTTATTTACACTGCTCTCTATTTACACTTCTACACAGAGTCGCTGTTCTATTTAAGTTAGAACCCATGCCTTTTTTTCTGTTTCTCTTCTATAGCTAAATCTGCTGAGCACTATCAGCAAGGCCACATCTGGCTAATTATTGCCCACACGGGATCTTTGCATGTCACATGTTCATGCTCTTTCAGAAGCATATCTTTTCTGTGCCTGTTATTGCCAGTTCACCAAACATCATCTGTCTTGCTCCAAAATCTTTGGTGATATTCCTGGTGCTAAGTGAAAAATAAATAAGTTTAAAGCCATGCTTTCTGTAGTAATGGGTTAGAGAAACATCTAGGCCATAAAGAACACACACTGCTCTTTCAGAGGATTCTAATTTGGCTTTCAACAGCCATGTCTGGAGAATCACAACTGCCTGTTGCTGTGGGATGTTCTGTATGACAAATATGTTAATAAAGCACTGATTGGCCAGTAGCCAGACAGGAAGTATAGGCGGGACTAACCGAGAGGAAAATTGAGGGAACAGGAAGGTGGAGGGAGAGACTGGCTGGAGCTGCCGTGAGGAGAAGCAAGATGTAAAGTACCGGTAAGCCACGAGCCACGTGGCAACGTAGAGATTAATAGAAATGGGCTAAATATAAGAGTAAGAGCTAGACAATGATAGGCCCAAGCTAATGGCCAAGCAGTTTAAATAATGTAAGCGTCTGTGTGTTTATTTTATGAATGGGTTCAGTCAGGGAACCAGGAACTGGTGGGACTTGGGAGCTGGAGAGAAGCTCTCCAGCAACAGCCTGTACTGCAGCTCCAGGGGAATCCAATGACTCTGGCTTAACGGTGGTATTGATGATGGTGAGATATACATGATGAGAGGCACTGCAATCTAGAGATTAATCACAAGTTATTAATGAATACATGTTCACTGAAAAGGAATGAATGGATCACTACATGAATGAATGAACTTCCAACAAGGATCTAAAACTCAACTAATAGTGTTGGGCAATCTATACCACTTTGGTACTTTTCATTGATGAAACAACCTGAGCGTCTCATTGTAGCTATATAAAATTCTATCCTAAATTTCAAGGTTTTCATTTTATTATGCCTTTTCATTCTCAAAAATAATAAAATCTGTGGTTCCTGAACTTTTCTGAAAAAAAAAAAGTCAAAATGTCATCAAAATATTTAAGCAGACCATCTCTCCTAAGCACAGGACTCTTACTTCAGTGTGACCTTTGCTGTGTGTTTATACTGCAGAAACTCAGAGGAACAAAAAAATAGAAAATAACAAAATCACTGCTTCTTGCATTATTATTAATAATGTCATTTTTAGGGTATCTATTAAACAATTGTGTGAGCCTTGTATGGAGTATTTAATCCTTGGGACAAGAATTCTTTAAACAACTCTAGCTAAGTTTGAGAACTCTTTAAGATTATTAGGATCTTTTTGAAACTATTAAGAACTTCTATGTTCAGAAATTACAACTAAGAATGTTTTCCACATTATAAATTTAAAATGATAAATGCCCCTAGATAACTAGTAATTCATCTAAAATGACAACAATAATATCATTGCAGGTCAATGTGAAACAATCAATAAGATTAGCTATATGTTTTAGAAAGAACAATGACACTGATTTAATTTTTGAGAGTGTTTTTAATTTTTTGGTTAAAAAGAAGACAGGTGACAATCACAGTTCCTGTACATTCAGTTGGTGTGACATCACATAATGTATGGCTATTTAGAGTATTATTTTGCATGGTAGTTTGAATGTAATTGTCCCACATATGCTCATAAAGAGTGGCACTATTAGGAGGCACGGCATGGCTTTGTTGGAGTCGGTATGGCCTTGTTAGAGAAAGTGTGTCTTAGTTTACTTCCTGCTTCCCTTGGATCAAGATGTAGAACTCTCAGCTCCTTCCCCAGCACCATGTCTGCCTACATGCTGCCTTGCTTCCCTCCATGATGATAATGGACTAAACCTCTGAAACTGTGGGCCAGCCCCAAGTAAATGTTTTTCTTGTAAGAGTTGCCATGGAGTTGTGAGTGGCAGTCCAGTCATCCTTTGTTTTACATCTATTATCCACCTATGAGAGAGTACATACCATGTTTGTCTTTCTGAGTCTGGGTTACCTCACTCAGGATGATTTTTCTCTAGTTCCATCCATTTGCCTGCAAACCTCAAGATGTCATTGTTTTTCTCTGTTGAGTAGTATTCCATTGTGTACATGTACCACATTTTATTTATCCATTCTTCAGTTGAAGGACATCTAAGTTGTTTCCAGGTTCTGGCTATTACAAACAATGCTGCTATGAACATCTCTGAGCATGTGCCCTTGTGGTATGATTGAGTATTCCTTGGGAATATGCCCAAGAGTGGGATTGCCCAATGACAGGGAAATGGATGAGATCTACATGAACAAACTGGACGTGAGGTGGGGGGGGGTAGTGAAGGGCAAGAGTCGGGGGAAAGGGAGTTTAGGGGAGTGGGAGATCCCAGCTGGATCAAGAACAGAGAGGGAGAACAAGGAAAGAGAGATCATGATAAATGAAGACCCCATGGGAATAGGAAGAAGCAAAGTGCTAGAGAGGTCCCCAGAAATCCACAAAGATACCTCCACAATAGACTACTGGCAATGGTCGAGAGAAAGCCTGAACTGACCTACTCTGGTGATCAGATGGCCAAACACCCTAACTGTCGTGGCAGAACTCTCATCCAATGACTGATGGAAGCAGATGCAGATATCCATGGCCAGGCCCCAGGTGGTGCTCCGGGAGTCTAATCAGCAAGAAAGAGGAGGGATTGTATGAGCGAGAGATGTTGAGACCATGATTGGAAAAAGCACAGGGACAAATAGCCAAACTAGTGGAAACACATGAACTATGAACAAATAGCTGAGGAACCCCCAACTGGATCAGGCCCTCTGGATAAGTGAGACAGTCGATTAGCTTGAACTGTTTGGGAGGTCCCCAGGCAGTGGGACCAGGACTTGTCCTTAGTGCATGAGCTGGCTTTTTGGAGCCTGGGGCCTATGCTAGGAAACTTTGCTCAGCCTGGGTGCAGGGAGGAGGGGACTGGACCTGCCTCAACTGAATCTACCAGGCTGAGCTGAATCCCCAGAGGAGTCCTTGCCCTGGAGGAGATGGGAATGGGGGAATGGATTGGGGGGAGGGCGGGGGGGGGGGGAGGACAAGGGAATCCGTGGCTAATATGTAAAATTAAATTAAATTATAAAATTTAAAAAGTAATTAAAAAATAAAAAAAGAGTTGCCATGGTCATGGCGTCTCTTCACAGCAATAAGACATTCTGTAATTAGAAGCAAATGGCAATGAAAAGAGCAAAGAAAATCTTTGTGTTAGGATGAAAGCAATTTTGACCTTATAGAACCCATGTGAGTGTATCTCAAATATTCAAGGGATTCTTAGGTATAACCGAAACATTTGCAGTGAAATTTTGGCATAGATATTATCATTGCTGAATAATAAGGAAAAGTGAACCTGATGAAGATGACATAAAAAGCAAGTCATGAACATAGGCTAGAACTCAAATCTGTTGCTTCTAGGCTCACAGTTGATTCCGGTAACCACACAGCTTCCTAATACTTCTAACTACATCTTTCATCTCTTTTTGTGATAGAGTCCATTCACCAGAAGAAATTTCAGTAGGTAAACAAAATAATTCTAGATGATATTTTGGTACTTTGATATGAATAAAATCATTTTTCACTAGACAAATTGAAGCTCTAAGCAATTTCCACTAGAGGTGCATAGGATACCCGACATCTGGATAGAAAAATGCACATTAGATGAGATTGTAGTGACAGATCTGGGAATAACCAAGAAAACACAGACTAACCCATAGAGGAAAATCATTCCTTTCCAGAAAATGTGGCTAGACCTTATCTTCCTGATCTGAAGACTCTAGATGAGCCAGGTGAGGATGCTTTGAAGTAAAAGTTGATCTGGAAGGACAGAAAAGGTACACACTCTAGACAGCTGTAGGGAATAGAGGGGTTGCTAGACAATGAACAACCTGGTAGAAAGTAAAACTGAAAATTCTCAGTGTTATTTGGCAAGTGCTAAGTTAATGGTATTTTATGTTAATTAATATATTCCTATAAATCTGTGGTAAGAGAGCCTATTTCTGAGCTGTTTTTAATTATGAGAGGCACCATAAAAGGAGTATATTATACAAACTCAGAAATATCCTTTGAACTAATTAATTATCTAGAACATTTTTGAAAGATGCAGTGACATGGAAGATATATGACTGCACACACCAAAATTTCCTTTGAAGGTTTGAAATGGAATTATTCAAATTAATAGAATATTGCTTTTGTTGAAATGCTGTATTTTTCTATTACTTATACACCTAAAGTATATTAATCATTTTAATGAAGATTTGACAATTAGGCTATATACAGATAAATTTTATTCAGGATCAATGCAGGATGAATCTTATCTTGTACTAGACATTGGGCTGTACTGTTTTCATGGATTAGCCTATTAATTCTTATCAACTACAGGGACAGTACTCTGCTTATTCCTACTTTACACATGAGGCAACAACAGCTTAAGATTAAACAACTTGCTTGCTAATATGGGGATGAAAAATAATTAGGATGAAAATGAAAAAAATAATTATGATTTAAACTCAGAATTACACTGAGTTGGGAGGAAGAGCAAGAACTTGCTTTTCATACAGTCACATCAATTTCTGGGAAGACAGCACTCTCCTCAATCGAGGTCACCTATAGAGTGTGCTGGGTATAGAGTGTGCTGGGTGAAGAGTATCCTGTGTAAAGAGTGTGCTGGGTGTAGAGTGTGCTGGGTGAAGAGTAGTTGTAGTTGGAAGTTTTCCTGTGTCCTGCCCAGTCTGCAGCCACTCAGACCCAAGTGAACACACAGAGGCTTATGTTAATTAAAACTCCTAGCCCATTAGCTCAGGCTTACTACTGACTAGCTCTTAAACATAAACTTGGCCCATTTCTGCTAATCTATATGTCGGTACATGTTCCATGGTTTTACCTGTGTGCCATTACATGCTGTTCCCTGGATGGCAGGCTGGTGTCTCCTGACTCAGCCTTCCTCTTCCCAGAATTCTCTTTGTCTGCTTATCTCACCTATACTTCCTGCCTGGCTACTGGCCAATCAGTGTTTTATTAGACCAGTGTACAACAGCATTATCCCATACAATTTCCCCTTTTCTGTCTAATCAAAAAAGGTTTTAAGTTTAACATAGTAAAATTACATATAAGAAAACAGTTATCAAGCAAGAATTACAGTTATAATATCTAGTCTATTCGTATTTGGAAGAATTAAAGAAAATATTCTATCTATCCTATATTTGTGAGTCTAAAGTTTCATATCTAATTTATCATTTATGACAACCAAGGAAAATTATAACTATCTAGTCTTCAACTACACCAAAGACCCCAGAAGGACATAATATTACCTAAGTAAACAGGAATAGCATTGTAAGCAACTTCCAAAAATCTAGAATAACAGAGACAGCTGGCTACCTGGACAGTTACACAAAGTTCTTCTGCAACATTGGGGCATCCATCCTCAGCCCATAGGCCTAGAGTCTCACAGTTGCTTCTCTCTATGTCCTGTAGAATGTCTGGAAGTTTCTTCTGTGAAGCAGGAACCTGAAGGACCATCTTGCCTTACAAAGTTCAGTGGTCACCTTCTTATGGGTCCTGCATGTCCAGTTTGTACAACATATTATCAAGCAGTCAACACAAGGGCACTTTTTTGCCCAGTGGCTAACTTTGCCACAAAGAAAGCAAACTCTATAATGAGTTTCTGCAACACTCATTATCTTCTTGGAAGTAGATTGGTGCTGCCAGGAGCAGACATGTCTCAACGTCCAGAAAGTCTAAGTTTTAAAAACATTTTAAATGCCATATTCTGTAGGTCTTTGAAGTGTTTGTAGATTATCTATCTAGTTGATATATATGTATATATATATATATACATATATATATATAACTTAACTAACGTGACTATAAGTTTGATTATCACAGATGACTAATTATTAATCTGTATTTCTTAATTATCCACTACAATTTAAACGAATTACACAAACAAAATACTTTAAACAAGAGTAGAAATATAAATACAGTATAACAAAATTAAATTTAAAATTGTAATAAACTAAAATCTATAGCAATGTAAAACATTTTAAACAAGTTGTTGCTCTTTAAAAGTAGGTTCAATAATCTACCCTTTCATCCTATCATACCCATGTCCTACATTTCTATATCATATTCCCCCTTTCTTCTTTTAGAAAGACATTGATTATGATCAATAACAATTTGCAACTAACAATCTAAACAAAGACAAACATCTATAATCCCTTTTTTGGGAATGTGGGCATAGTGTTCTAGGCTACTTCCTGCTGATAGGGGGCACTGGTAATCTTATAGGGATCCCGAGAAAATTTAAGATAGTGGTCAAGTCCCAGGAAGACCGGGCTCCATGTATTTTATTTAATAAGACCATTTAGAAATTCATCAACACTGGGTGAAGAATGGACTGGGTATAGAGTGTGCTGGGGTGTAGAGTGTGCTGGGTGAAGAATGTGCAGGGTATAGAGTGAGCTGGGTGTAGAATGTGCTGGGTGAAGAGTGTGCTGGGTGTAGAGGAGTGTGCTGGGTGTAGGGTGTGCTGGGTGCTGGGTGTAGAGGAGTGTGCTGGGTATAGAGTGTGCTGGGTGCTGAGTGAAGAGTGTGCTGGGTGTAGAGTGTGTTGGGTGAAGAGTGTGCAAGGTAAAGAGTGTGCTGGGTGTAGAGTGTGCTGGGTGTAGAGTGTGCTGGGTGTAGGGTGTGCTGGGTGCTGGGTGAAGAGTGTGCTGGGTGAAGAGTGTGCTGGGTGTAGAGTGTGCTGGGTCAAGAGTGTGCTGGATGAAGAGTGTGCTGGGTGTAGAGCAGCATTCACAGCACTAGGGAGATACCTCATTCACTTCTGGAGAAGGGATCTGGATGGGCCCTCTTGAGAACTTTCCTATGTGAATGGTAAGTACTTAATCTAATGAAGCCTACAGTTGACTTTAGGCATATGAATTAATAAAATAAAGAAAGTGCTCACCTAATCCAGGAAGTATATTAGGTTGAGTAAGTTGAGACACATTTTACTGTGATTATAATAAAAAATGAAATAAACTTTAAAGATAAGCCCAAGCATGATGAACTTTAGTGCTTAAAATCAATCGTAAAAGCACTTTATAAGACAAACTATTTACACTAAGATTTACTTTTCTAAGCTTTGAAAAATCTATCGACCTTTTTTCCACAGAGAGCTTCATTTCACTGAAGCAGTTTTATCACTTAAATAAACCCAAATCTTTAATTTGTTCCTCATTTTTTCTGCATGAGCTGTGCTCAAAGCATTACATCATTAAATCTTAAGAGAGTATATTTAGTATAGCAAGGAATATATATTAATCAAGAAAAGTGCCAGTTTGAAAAAGAATTTAATTACTATGAATTCAGATTCTGAGCATTTTGAGGGTAATTATCTAAGTAAACTGTTCATGTCAATGTCCAACAATTCAAAAACATTTTCTTAGAGCCAATGTCTATCAACAAGTGAAAGAAAATGCAATGGATAAAATAGAAAATTGTATAGGAAAATTATATTTTATTATAATAAATATCTCTCTACCAAGCTCTACCCTTTTTAAATGCCAGTGTATGAGTCTCAGTGTTTTATTATCAACATTACTTTAACAACACAGCAAACACATTAGCAGAGAACATTTTTATACCTTTATAAGTATAATGAGTCTCCATAGACCCCAGAGCCTAAGAGGTAAATAAACTGTGTGTACACTCAAGTTTCCCAGAGAGAAACTATAGTGACAGTTTTCCTAAAAAAATTGTAGTTTTCTCATGGTAAATAATTTGGAGACTTTAACCCATCACAAAAAGTCAATTTCTCTTTTTTCTCAGCTATTTAAACAAACATATAATCAATACCAAGTAATATAAACACTTACCACAATGTGAGGTGAAAGCCGTGATGAAAGGTCTTCTCCAAGGACTCCTAAATACCTTTAATCTATGTGAAAATATATAACCCTGATAAAGTCTTCTCTATAGAACCCCCAAAATAGAAGCTTCTGTAGTTTGCCTTGAGGGTATTCAAAACTTAAAAGTCCTAGAAGTGCATTTTCTGCTGTTTCAAGCATAGTTTCTTTTTGTTCCAGATCATTGAGTACAGCTTTAGAAAAATATTGTATGCACTTAAGGTGTTAAAGTGATGGCATGATGCACATACATTTAGAAATTAGTCAGCAATCACACTCATGAGCACATCCTTCCCTTCATGTCATTTATCATTTAGGGGTAATGTGAATATCTGGGTCTACTCTGTTATTAAACTTCAAATACACAGTACATGATCATTGACTACAGTCCCATCTCACCTGTAGCGCTTATCATAATTGGATGTGTACACCCTTTGATGTCAATCTTCATTAGCATCCTCTCCCAGCTCCTGGTAACTATAATTCTGCTGTTTCTTCACATCTCAACTTTTTTTCTCATTCAAGTGAGATCCCATGTCTTTCAGTGTTTATTTCACTTAACACAATGCCCTCTAGTTTTATCCATGTTTTCACAAACGATTGACTCTTAGTTACAAAAATTTAATATATTCAGTTATTATTATTATTACATTATATATGCATCTTAGATATGTTTTAAATAAGAACAAAATTTAATTTTTTATTTTTATGTTGGGGGTTGGTGTTGTTTTTTGCTTTTTTGAGACAGGGTTTCTCTGTGTATCTCTGACTGTCCTGGAACTCACTCTAGTCCAGGCTGACCCTGAACTCAGAGATCTGCCTGCCTCTGACTCCAGGGTGCTGGGATTAAAGGCATGTGCCACTACCACCACCAAGCTCATCCAATGAAAAATTTAAAAACTATATACATATATCATATTTTCTGTATAAATTCATCTATTGACTAAGTTACATCATATGTATATAATAAATCTAAATCAATGTAACTATAATAATTATCCATTGCTAATAATTTATTATAACACCATACTGTTTTTTTAATGAGTTTGACAATAAGGCCACAAACATGAATATTTGGAAATATTCTATCTTGTTCTTTAAAGTTAAATCATACAGCCAAAACAAGTACTCATTTACATCCTCACAGTATTAAATTGCAAGGTCTCTGAATATTAGAAAGTATGCCTCATTATTTATTTCTTCAATACATACACTTCAGATTCTAAAACTAATCAATAGTTTTATGTAAGATAGTGCAATGAAAGAACTTTAGACTGGCCATCAGAACAAGTATCTCAAGGACTCAAACACTAATTTTCTTATGAAAGAAAGTGCATTTTCACAAGTAGTTAGGCCGGAAAGTCTTACTGAAGCTTTCTAATTCTAAAAACAAAGATTTTTTTTTTGTATCTCTTTCTTGTAAAGCTATCATTTTTCATATGTGATCCCCATGTAATGTTCCTCAGCATCTTTGAGGGCTATTGTTTGGACAACTGCCTCTACAGACCCAGGCTTTAAAGCCTAGTTACCAGCTGATGGTCGGATTTAGAGTGGATTCATTGTAGGCATGTTGGGACTGTGCTTTCTGGTGAACAGAAATGGTGAGCTACTCACTCTCCATGATTCTGTCATTTTGCCTTCTAACTGGCCCAGAAAGCAATTAGCTAACCAATTATGGATGTAAACCAGCATTAACTGAAATAGTCTTCCTTTTCAGTTGATTGTCTTAGATCTCTGACCACAGGGACAGAAGTTAACACACTGAACTATTTTTATTTATCTTGTACCATTAACTTAGCATCTACAGTTAGAACTATTCTACCTCTTTTACTTTCTTTTACTACATTTGTTTCTTCCTTCCAACTTCAAGCAAAAATCCAAAAATATCAATACCACACATGTACATTTAATCATTAAAATAAAACTCTCATACTTCCTTCTGCCTCTACACACACACACACACACACACACACACACACACACACACACACACACACCATGTTTGTCTCTTACTTCATTCTTAAAGGATACAGGTTCTCATATCTACAGAGAACCTCCACACAATTACAGCCTTTGATGCCAGCTTTCTTACTACAGGAGAATTTGATGGCTTCCCTAAAAGCCCATATGTAATTTGGTAAATGGTTTTTAATCAATTTGAATGTTTAATCTGGTTCCTGCCAAGGCTCTAACTGATATACTCACCAGGAAATCACCTTGCACCTAAGAAGGGCATGATTCTCCTATACCTGGCACTCATTAAAAGTATCTATGCTTGTATTTAATAATAAGCAGTTATAAAAATATGTACCTTCAACTGCATTATAACCTTTTCTATGGCAGGGACTCTGGGTTTGAAATGTAAACATAATTTTTCCTTCATCTTCCAGAACACCTAATTACAAAGAAGAGTGGTCTTATTGGTTGATAATATCAAATAGTTTGAGAGGAAAACATTTAAGAATGAATATAATTCTTATGAAATTACTTAGAGATCATGACTGTTTTAAAAATCATGATGTATGATAAAAGTATTACTATGGTAGTTTTTTAAAAATAACTGTGAAGATTTAATTGACATACATAAATAAGAAGGATTTTTTAATAACTATGACAGATACTGTCCTTCTATGTTGATAAAAATTACTCAGTTTCATTTTTTAAATATTTGATTTGAATTGTTATTTGTAATTTCTATCCAATATTTTCATTTTGTAATTCTTATAAAGAATGACATTACAATTTGTTTACACTTTGTGCTTTATCCTTTAAGTTATATAATATTTTTTTTCACAATACCTAGGAATTAAATTTAAAATGTGCTTGAGGAGACTCATGCATGGATCTAGTCAAGTCCAAGCACATTCTCCTTTGAAAGTTTATTTGACCTTGAATGTCTTTGTAAAGTTATTGGAGCCACTATATCCTTGAACAATATTGTTTTTATTATTCCACATACTTGGTAGAAAACAAGTTGATACTTTTTGATTGTGTGGAACATTTTATGACCAGAGTAGAAGATGTCTGACAGAATAATTAGAACCAAATTTATTCCTCTCACTTGACTATTGTTAAAGGTATAGGAGGAACTATGGAAAATGGGATCTGTGGGCAAACTGCAGCTGGCTGTAGGCTTTTCCTTGGTTTCCATGCTGTTGCTAGCCTAGTGTAGAGATTGCAAAGGGCATACACTGAGACCAAGACCTTTGTGACTGTACAAAGGCTAAGATAATAACAAGAAAAACTAAAAATTCAGACAGGCCAGGAGTAGGATCAGATCAACCTCAACAATCAGGGAGAGCTCTCTAGTATTGAGGAATACAGGCCTGTTTATGGACCATGTTGCTCACCTCTATTACCCAAGGGATGTAGTTGAGGATGTAGTTTATCACTGTGTTTCCTGATGTGGGAACATTTCTTACAAATCCAAAATGGCAAGAAGAATTGACTTTTCTTAGGCAACTGTCTTGTTTTATTTCTGAATGACCATAAGCTTTGAAAGTGATAATTTTGTTGCTTGGAGTTTTAGAGCTAAAATGGAAGCTAGTCTCTAGAAAAGCTTAAATAGCATGATATATACTTGTAAATTAATTGTATACACATTTTCACCCTCCTTAAAACCCTTTACCCTATGAGTTACATCACAGATTTTCCTGAAGCATTAAGTGCCTTTTTTCAGCTATCTTTAGCTACTTGTCTCAGACCAATGGGTCTATAATCACCAGAGACACATTTGATTTCCTGACCCATCGCAATGAGAGACAGTGCACACCAATAAGAATCTGGGACAGCTTATCAAGCACAGGAGGAAAATAGAGTTTTATGAGACTCAGAGGAAGAGAGCCGTGTCAGAGAGATGTAAATGAAGTCAAATTTTAATAAAAATATAAAAGGACCAGGTATAAAGAGGTATGGCCTGAAAACAGATCCTGTATCTTGTTTCCTTGGCAACCACAAAATTAATAGAAAGTAAGCACAATGTGTCCAGAAACCCTATATTTGAAGTTTTAGCACTCTCTGACTGTCCTTTGTGTCAATGTAACCTAAGAGTTCTAGAAAAGAAAAAAGAGTTCTAGGCATCACTGAGGTATTTAATTCTTATCGATGTAATGTCAAACACTACATTTTTTCTGGTAGCATGTTTTAGAACAAAGCACCTCAGTGGGTAGAGAATGTCTCACAAGGGTATTTATGGTACTTCCCATTTTCAGTACCTCCTCAGGAGAAAATCATTTCCTGTTAGATTACCTCTTACCTCTGTCTATGTTTGTTATTCAAGCCTAACCAAGAGCTGGGAAGACTTTTACTGAGTTAACTTTTGTTTTCTCGTGTGGTTAAATATAGAAAAAAAAAAGTTATGAAATGACACAGCTCAAACTATGAAAGTTAAAATCATACAACAGAACTAAGCTTTTCCATATGCATGGAGAAAGTACCAATGATTCAGCCAACACGTTTCCACTGGCCCGACCCTTCCTTTCTCATTTGCTTTCCTCACTCTGCTTTCTGCACTCTATTGGGTCCCACTGATCCAATATGACAGAACTTGGAGGCTTGTTCCAATTGAATCCTCAATTTTTGTCGGTGAAAAAAAATGACTGCCAGCTAATAAGATTTAGGTCAGTTCTGAAATCCTGGCCTCCTGTTCATAGGTCCAATATGGATTTATTGTGTAATTTTCAGTGTTGTGTCCAGGAAATTAACATACTAAATGATAAACTTCCAAAAGTTTCTCTCTGATTGTACAGGTGATAAAGGAACTCCATATCTCTCTCCAACCCCACCCCAAACACACATTCACCTGTCAGGCAGAAAACACAAGGGACAGGGGAGATATTTCAACTCTTGTCTATGCAGGAAAGTACTGGAAATGTCTATACAACCTTGGTAGTTGGACAGGATGTAATTAAAGCCACATTCCTCCCAGAAAGTCTCAGAGAAGGAAAATAATCAGCCTGGCTCTGTATCCCTGTAGGTTGTTATGGAAACAACATGATGCTTTCCTGATTGTGATGGCGAGTCCTAAAACCAGCTTATCTGAGTACTGAGCCCTGTGGTCATGATGTGACCATGCTGTTTTGCAATAGTTGGAGCAATGATAGGTACTAAGTATAATGGTGCCTTTTAAGTCTTTTCAGTATGAAAATACTACTATTACTAAATAATAATAGTAATAATAATAATAATAATTATAACAATAATAATAATAATGAATAAAGTAGCTTCTCTGTACATAGTTAAGGTCAAGGAATCCAGCATTCCTGAAAACCTCTTTTTCTTCCCTAATTTGTTAGTTCTAGATGTATGTGTGCAAGGAGATGTCTCAGGGGGATGAACGTACAAAATCATTTGGGAGGCAGTGCAGCACAGCGATACACTTGGGATTTGGAGATCGGCTACTTGGGTTCAAAGTCAGCTTCCACCATTCCTATACCTCTAGCATTCTATGTGAATCTAAATATCTCTAACTGGAGAGATTTAACACTGGGGTTCTGTTAGTTACAAACAGATAATGATAATGTTCTTGTGATAAAATAAATGAGGACAAATGTGCCACTCTTAGTGTACAGCCGGTTACAAAGTGTATACTCAGTGCTGTTCTCATAGTGTCTCACTTTCAAAGCACAAGAAAATAAAATTTTCCACTGTTAGTCTTTCCAAATACAATGATCTAAAGAATGGAATACATTTAATGTCTTATTTAAATAAAAGTGGCATTACAGTTAAATCAAATGGAGTTTGTCACTACTGTAAAAATGTGTTTATTGTATGATTGTTCGTGCCATAATGATGAATAACACACACACAAGCTAACAAGCATACTGTTCTCGATGTCAAAGGCAAATTTTTTGAATTATCTATTTTCAGGGAGATCACAGCATCTGTGGAAGGTGTGTAGGTCACAAGGTATGCTTGGGGGATGGGCAAGTGAAAGATGGGCTGGTAACCAGCGCTATGTGGGTTATGTTCAGCACCAATCACCCTCACATCTGGAGTTATGGAGAATGCCACTTAAAGGATATAAGAATGGACTTTAAAGAAGGGCATCTATCATACCTTAGGAATAAAAAATAAAGAACATCTTACAAGGAAAAGAACTTACATTCTTTAGATTCAATTCAATAAATATACTTCTAATGTCTTATATAAGCCTTTAAGAGACAATAATGCCTTTTTGAAGTTTGTGAAGTATTATAAATTTCAATAAATCCAGATAAAGAATACAGATAAGGATTGTTTTTGATAGAACAAAATTAAAAAGCGTATTTTAAAAATACTTGGGGAGAATTCTTATATGTCATCATATCCTTGAAACAGAAAGTGCTTTTCTAATGAGGAGTCAAAATTCACATAAAAATAAAAGTATTATTGTTCTTGGGGGGAGCTGCTGATCAAATTGCAGATAAATAGTTCATGTCCCCAAACTTTTATACTTCTTAAAAAATAATGGCCAACTTCCTAATATAAGAAAAAAAAAAGTTTAGACAAAAGAAAACACAAATCCCTTTCAACAATGGCAAAATGCTTATTAAGCAGTGTAATATAAAATAATGTAACTGAAAATACTCTAAGATAG